>QANY01001571.1:1039959-1061691 GCA_003255025.1 Datisca glomerata
TTCTTCTTCTTCTTCTTCTTCTTCAATGAAGGACATTCTTCTTCTTCTTCTTCTTCTTCTTCTTCTTCTTCTTCTTCTTCAAGTAGTTTTTTATGACTACTTGAACCCTTCAAGTCGACACCTGGTCTCTGGAAGTTCCAACCTTAGAAAGAGTGTAGTTTTAAAATTCTTGAACCCTTCAGAGACTAAGTGACTACTTGAAGGATTTAAGTAGTTTTTTAAGAATATTTGAACCCATTGAACCCTTCAAGTAGTTATTTTATTCCGCCAGTAAGCAAACCAAAGACCATGTGACTACTTGAGGGTTCAAGTAAATTTTTATGACTACTTGAACACTTCAAATAGTCATTTTTTCATCCAATCAGTAACCCATACACCAGTGACTACTTGAAGGGTTCTAGTAGTTATTTATGATACCCTTCAAGTAATTATTTTTTTCTACCAGTAAGCAATTCAGAGACCAAGTGACTACTGAAGGGTTCAAGTAGTTTGTATGATTACTTGAACCCTTCAAGTAGCTATTTTTTACTTCATGTTGTTTTTTTGCTGCCATTATTCTTCTTCAACGAAGCTTGCCTGAGTATCACTGAAGAAGAAGAATGAGTCTCGGGCAAGCTTTGTTTAAGAAGAAGAAGAATAGATCTCAGGTAATGGAGAGCTTTGTTGAAGAAGAAGAAGAAGCAGAACGTCCTTCCTTGAAGAAGAGGGAATTGCGAGCTAAAAATGGTGAAGTTGGTATTTACCCGAGATTCACTGGAGGAGAAGAAGAAGAAGAACAAGAAGAAGAAGAAGAAGAAGAAGAATAAGAAGAAGAAGAAGAAGAAGAAGAAGAAGAAGAAGAAGAAGAAGAAGAAGAAGAAGAAGATCCTTCATTGAGGAAGAAGAGGAAGAAGAAGATCCTTCATTGAGGAAGAAGAAGAAGAAGAAGAAGAAGAAGAAGAAGAAGAAGAAGAAGAAGAAGAAGAAGAAGATCCTTCATTGAAGAAGAAGAAGAAGAAGAAGATCCTTCATTGAAGAAGAAGAAGATCCTTCATAGAAGAAGAAGAAGAAGAAGAAGATCCTTTATTGAAGAAGAAGAAGATCCTTCATTGAAGAAGAAGAAGAAGATCCTTCATTGAAGAAGAAGAAGAAGATCCTTTATTGAAGAAGAAGAAGAAGAAGAAGATCCTTCATTGAAGAAGAAGAAGAAGAAGAAGATCCTTCATTGAAGAAGAAGAAGAAGAAGAAGATCCTTCATTGAAGAAGAAGAAGAAGAAGAAGATCCTTCATTGAAGAAGAAGAAGAAGATCCTTCATTGAAGAAGATCCTTCATTGAAGAAGATCCTTCATTGAAGAAGATCCTTCATTGAAGAAGATCCTTCATTGAAGAAGATCCTTCATTGAAGAAGATCCTTCATTGAAGAAGATCCTTCATTGAAGAAGAGGGAAATGAGAGCTAAATTCGTTGAAGTTGGTATTTGTCAACGTTGGTTGATTTGATATGTGCATTAGAAAGGGAAGCGAGATGATGATGGAAGAGACAAATTATAAGTGGTTGATTTGATTTAGTGGGCCAATGGTATAATATTATGATATTTGAGAAAGGGGTACAATTTTCCTTACCAAACTTGAAAAGAGTATAGTTTTACAAATTATCCAATCATCTTTGTATAAGTAAGAGAGAGATGGTTCATGGAAGAAGATGAAGTCCATCATCAGGATGGCTGGTTCAGGGGCTGAGAACAGACATACATTGAAGGATGCTTCTTTCTCCTTTTTTCATTGGCCTTTGGTCTTTTAGGCATGTGGTTAATTTTGAGATAAGTAATTTCTCTCAGGGCCCCTCCGCATTCCATCTAACATTTTCTATTAGAAAAATGACTAATTTGAAAAAAAAGTGGAAACTACATGGATTAAATTAGTCATTTACAAATAGAATAAAATTGGCCTATTAAATATATATCACCTGTCATTATTGTAATTTCTTTAATGAAATTGTGAATGGAATAAAAAATAGGTTAAATGCAAACCTAGTCATGAAATTCTAGCATTTAGTAATTCCTAGCCCTAATAATATTAATTTAGTATCATATAATCTCAATGATTAGCTCTAAACAAGTATGGTGCTTCTTTTATTTCATTTATTTTATCTACGAGAGGCTTTTACCTTTAATCGTGTAGGCCCCTACCTTGGATATTAAACATCTTCCAGAGAATTTCAAATATGTTTACTTAAGAGAGAAAGATAAGCCACTGGTAGTAATTAGAAGGAACCTCACGACATTACAATAGGAGAAGCTAGTTCATGTTTTAATTGATCATAAAATGGAAATAGGTTGGATAATAGCTGACATCAAAGTGAGTAACCCATCCAAGTACGACACAAAATTCTACTTGAGGATGGAGCAAGGAAAACTAAGGAAGCTCAACGTCAATTGAAACCTCATATGACGGAGGTTGTGAAGAAAGAGATATTGAGATTTCTAGATGTGTGTGATTTATCCTATTTTAGACAACAAATGAGTGAGCCTGGTCCAGGTAGTTCTAATTTGATTCGGCATCACCGCGGTGAAGAATGAAGAGAATGACCTAACACCAACCCGTCTCTGAATCGGGTGGCGAGTTTACATTGATTATAAAAAACTTAACGCTACTACTTGCCAAGATCATTTTCCTTTACCATTCATTGATCAATTGTTAGAAAGATTGGATGGTTATACGCATTATTGTTTTCTTGATGGTTATTCAAGTTACATTCATATCATAATTACACTGAAGGATCAAGAGAAGAGAACATTCACATGCCCCTTTAGAACGTTTTCATATTAACGCATGCCATTCAGCCTCTGCAATGCTCATGAGACTTTTCAATGGTGTATGATGAGCATATTTTCAGATTATGTTGAAAGAATCATAGAAGTTTTTATGGATGATTTTAGTGTCTATGGTGACTCTTTTGACAAATGCTTAGATAAATCAACTCTGTTCTTAAACGCTGCATGGAAACTCTTTACTACCACAATAGCTAGACTCTTGAAGATCCCTCTTATCCTATCCTTAACATGAAACTTTCTATTTCGGTCTCAAATCAACATGAGTCAAGGTTAGGAGCACCTATTTCCTCATTATACTAGTTAACCTTGTGCTTAATTGGAAAAAATGTCATTTCATGGTAGATTAAGGTATAATTTTAGGCCCTATCATATATGCTAAGGGAAGAGAAGTAGATAAATCTAAGATAGATCTTGTACGTTCCTTACCACCTTCTACAAGTGTGAGGAAGGTTCGTTCTTTTCTTCGACATGCAAGCTTTTATTAAATATTCATTAAGGTTTTTTTGAAGATTGCTAGGCCCTTGTGCAAATTGTTGCAAAATGAAGTTATATTCGAGTTTAATGAAGGGTGCTAGGAGGCATTCAAAAAACTTAAGGAACTTTTGACCACAAATGTCATTATTCAACCACCTAACTGGAACCTCACATTTGAGTAAATGTGTGGTGCAAGTGACTATGTCGTCGGGACTATTTTAGGGCAGCGAGTTGGCAAGTTTTCTCATGCTATCTATTATGCATCGAGAACCTTAAATGATGCACAACTTAAATACTCTAGAATTGAGAAAGAGCTATTCAGAATTATTTTTACTTTAGATAAGTATCGTTCTTATTTAATTGGCACTAAAGTAACTATGTTTTCTGGTGATGTTGTTCTTAGGTACTTGCTCACTAAGAAGGATGATAAGACGAGAATTATAATAAGGATACTTATCTTGTTGATTTGAACATCAAGGACAAGGGGGGAAGTGATAATATAGTTGTTGATAATCCTAGTTGCCTCATTCATAACGATAATCCTCTTTCTTTGCATGAGAACTTTCTAGACATGCAGCTATTCTCTTAGAATCTTTCATCCTTTGGTATGCAGACATTGTGAACTACTTATTCACCAAGATAATGTTAGATGACTTGGCTCGTGCTCAAAAGGATAAACTAAAGAAGACAACAAGACAATATGCGTGGGACAATCAAAATTTATGAAAGTATTGTACAGACCAAATGATAAGATATGGTATCTAATTCTGAATTTTCATCTTTATTAACTTGTTGTCATTCTTATACATGTGGTGGGAACTTTAGAGCAAAAAGGACAGCTATGAAGGTACTTGACAATAGATTTTATTGGCTTACATTGTTCAAGTATGCTTTTATTTTCTCCAAATCACATGACTTTTTGTCAAAGAACAGGTAACCTAGGTGCACAAAGTCAAATGCCTCAAACACCCATACTCATTGTTGAAATCTTTGATGTTAATGGGGCATTGATTTCATGGGACTTTTTCCTTCTCCGTATGGTAATATTTACATACTTCTACTTGTTAATTATGTGTCAAAATGGGTGGACACAAAAAGTGACTTGAACTAATGATTCTAAAGTGATTGTAGATTTTGTAAAGACTAACATTTTTGAAGATTTGGAACACCAAGATCCATGGTCGCTGGTGGAGGTAGCCATTTCTACAATCATTCATTTGAAGCTTTGCTAAGGAAATATAACATTACAGATAAGCTCCTCACACCATAACACCCACAAACTAGTGGGCAAGCTAAAGTATCAAACTAAGAGGCCAAGTCCATTTTTAGAAAAAAATTGTGAATCCAAATAAGAAAGATCGAAGTTTGCGCCTTTGATGATGCACTTTGGGCATATAGAACAACATTTAGAATACCAATTGGGATGTCACGCTTTTGGCTTGTGTATAATAAGCCATGATGTTGAGTGGAGCCCAAAACATTTTGGGCAATGAAGCAAAGTAATATGGAAACAGAAGTTGGGGGTGAATAAGGAAGTTGTAACTAAATGAGCTCGAGGAAATCAGAAACGATGCCTATGCGAACTCACAGATCTACAAGGAGAAAACTAAAGCCTTAAGCACCTAGGTGCACACAATCAAATGCCTTAAGCACCTATATTCAGTATTGAAATCTTTGATGTTTGGGGGCATTGACTTCATGTGACTATTTCCTTCTTCATATGATAATTTTTACATACTTCTTACTATTGATTATGTGTCAAAATGAGTGTAAGTGAAAGCCACTCGAACTAATGATTCTAAACTGGTTGTAATCATTTTTGCAAACATTCATTTGAAGCTTTGCTAAGGAAATATAACATTGCACATAAGGTCTCCAAACCATATCACCCACAAACTAGTGGGTAAGCTGAAGTGTCACCCCAAGAGATCAAGTTCATTTTTATAAAGAAAAAAACCGTGAATCCGAATAGGAAAGTTTGGAGTTTGTGTATTGATTATGCACTTTAGGCATATAGAACAACATTTTAAGCACCAATTGGGATTTCACCCTTTCGTCTTGTGTATGGTAAACCATGTAACCTTTCGTTGAGTTGGAGCATAGAGCATTTTTGGTAATGAAGTAATGTAACATGGAGATGGAAGCTACGAGTGAACAAAAGAAGCTCCAACTAAATGAGCTTGAGGAAACCAAAAACAATACCTACGAGAAACCACAGATCTACTAGGAGAAAAAGTAAGGCTTTCTATGACAAAATGATTTCAAGAAAGAGTTCTGTCATTGGACAAAAAGTTTTTTTATTTCATTCACGCCTTAATTTATTTCCAGATAAGTTATGTTCTCGATGGGTTATAGCTTTTATTATTACTAATGTTTTTTCTCATGGTGTAGTGAAAAATTCAGAGCTTGAATATAAACAAGGAGTTCAAACTAAACGGATATTGAATCAAGCCTTACTATGAGTCTTTTGTAACAGAAAATGTGGAGATGCACCTCTTCATTAACCCATGTCTCTTGATGAATAAATGAGATTACAAGTCAGGTAGAGAACACTAAACCAAGTGCTAATTGGGAAGCAACCTAAAGGATGGAGGACACGTCATGAACCAGATTTATTCTTCCCTTTTCTTTTCTTCACTTTTTAAATTCATTGCTTCATTATTTATTAAGTGTTAGCGAGTTTTTCTCTTATCATGAGATGAATTAATGTTGCATTGGGGACAATGTAAGAATTAAGTGAGGGAAAAGATATCAAACTTCTTTACGTTTGTTTCTTTTATTTCTTTAAAAAATCATTGTCTGCATTTTTTTGACTAGTTTGAGTTAAAGTTTTTCTTAAGTATTGATTTAGATCTTGACTTTATTCCCGAGTTAATATTTTTTATGATAGTTATGCTCAAATCATTATGCACGAAAGCCATGCTTTTTGATACACAAACATGCATGTTAGGACGAGTAAAATGCTTATATTACCCATATTATCCTTGTGAGATATATTTGAGCTGCTGAATTTCTTCTGAGAGGTGTAATACCATGATCATGTTCTTTCTCAATCTTTCTTTGACTATTACTTGAGTTGACATGCAACATGAGGATGAAATGCTAGAACTCTTCTAAAGGTATTTCAGAGCGAATGATTGATCGAGCTTCTCTTAAAAAGTGGTAATGCATTAGGATTCACTACCATAGTCTACTCAGCCAGTAGGGGTGTAAACAATTCGGTTCAGTATGGTATATAGGGTTTTACCGAACCAACCCGTAAATGTGGCTCTCTAAAAATAAAAATCGAATCGAATCAAAACTGAGATAACAATTAAACTGAACCGTGAAAAATATGCAAAAACCAGACTGAAACGGTCAAACTGAAAAACTAACAGATTAAAAAAAGCACAAACAATACAAGTATCAAGTTCAATTTCCCCTAATCTCTAACAAAATAATTCCTAAATCCTGACAAAATATATTAAAATGAGGCACTGGGATAGACGAGATTATTCAACATAATTCACGAAAAAATGAAATCTTTCACAAAAGAATATAGGAAAATATAGGCTTGATTGTATAAAATTAATAACTTCTGAAAGCTAAGAATAAAAAAGTTTATACTTCCCTCAGTTCTCTATTGTACTTTGGAAGAATAAAATGCGTGCCTCTTTGTTTTGTTGATTTTATGCTCTTTTTTTCTCAAACAATCTCTCTGCTTTAAACCTGTGGAAATAAATTTAAGCAAAACAAGCTAGCGGTGATTTGAATCACTGGCAAAATGTGAAAAATAAAAAAAAAGTTCTACTATACCGATTGTTTGAACCGTCAGTATATACTGACAAAATCGCTGTTATAAGTTGTAATTTTGCACATCCCCTCCTTTCTTTTTCAAACATCCCATATTTTTCAAAACTACATGTTTTACAAAACATTCTATAACACAGATTTGGAATCTATCAATTTTCATAAAATTCAATTCACCAAACATAGTTATAGCATAACAATTATAGAGTATAAATATCTTAATTCAATTCATGTTACATCCAACATAGAATAAAATCAATTCAAAGTTATAATATAATTCAATTCAAACATTCGCAAATACAAAAAAAAAGTAATATGAGTTCAAAGATAAGTAAAAATAATATCGTCAATTGCCATGGAACTATGAGCACGAAGTTGAGGGAGCTCTAGAATCTTATAAAGGCATAGAAATCAATGAAATTAATATTAGTGTTGGAATAAACATAATTTATAAGTATGTAAAGTACATATTCCTTAGACATCATACATTATCACCGCCGAGGATTTATGAGGACAAAAGATTTTGTGGTTGTATCATTTTCATAAATGCAAATACATCTGCTAGTTGTGTTTCTAGCTGAGGTGCCTTAGTTTCAAGTTCATTGAGCCTTGAGTTTACTTTCTCATGTTCCGCAAGTGGAATGAAGGCCGTCTCTTCTAAAAATTGGCAGTTTTTTATGATCCAAGAACATAGTGGGAGTTAGACCTAATCTCATTCCACGGACTCGTCCAAAATGCTATGGACCCATAACTTCTGAAAATGCATCTCTAGGTGAAATATGGTTGCCATCTAGCTATTAGGTCACCATAATTTATTGCATTTTCTCCTATAACATAAATAAATAATTCGATCACATATATGACAAATATGTACTTAAAAGTTAGTGATAATAACAATTAAATATCTCTTACAACTCTAGATGCAGATTCAAGATCCACTCAACTCCAATCCTTGTGCTTATGTGAATCTATAAACATTTCAACTGCATTTGACTCTCTCCCTAACTCCTCAATCTATCATTATGTTTAAAAATAATTATATTCTCGATCATAATACTAAAAATAAGAATAGTACTTATAATAAAAAGATTTACGTACCATTTCATCCTTTTTCTAGCATAGCTTTTTCTTCCTAATGAATTATTTATCGTTTGTTTTGATCGCGCTATAGTATTTGTTTCACTACGAGCCTGTTATTTGTGAAACAAAATTAATATTTATTCTACTTACTAAAAAAATATCATCACCCATGTTCTAAAGATGAATTTGTTGGGCATAGTGCCCTCCAAAACATGTGTAAAGACATTTTATTTGAAAATTAATAAAAGCACATTTTTCTTATAATTGTATTCTTTAAATTTTTATTGAATAATTGATATAGATATTTAAAATTCTATATTCATTAATGAGACTATGATCTTGTATTAGTACGGGAGAATTAAGATCATAGATAATGGATAAAATAGTCTGTAACATATTAAAGTATGGAATCTTTAATGAATGATTGCTAGTACGATTTTTTAAGTATTTTGAATGCATGCAATCTAAATCTGGATCACTGATGTTGATGAACATCTTGGTGAAAATACTTTATATAATTAGATTATATAGGACATGACCGATGTGAATTAATATCTTTATTAACTTATCGTTTATCATAAAGATTTAATACACATCACTCGGATGATCATATGTAGATTAGTCTAAATCTTAAGTAGTCATGAAGTGCTATACAGTTCTACTGGATCTTTTGATTCACTCTTTAAAGTTTGTTTGTAAAATAATCTAATGACTTTTATTTTGTAGATTTAGTGACATGCATGGGTGAGAAAATGATCTTATAAGATTTGGAATCTAAATTTTCGTAACGGATCGTATATGGGTTCACTTGTGAATTAATGGTACTTAAAGATCAATAGGTAATTAGAAAGGTAAAATGATAATTTTGACTAGTTCTAATTTATGAACCAATAATTGGAGGACAGAACTACAGGAAGTGAGTATATCAATTGACTACACGAGATTACTCTATAAATATATTATGTAATTACTAAGAGTGTAATTCTATATTTACAGTGGATTAATAATGAATTAATAAATGAGAATATTTAATTAAAGAGTTTAATTAATAATCTAATTCATTAAAACTTAAAATTATGAGTTTATGGTCCTCGAGTCACCTAATACTACACAGTGGTGTGAATGTTACTAGGCATAAGAAAATGACTAACTTACAAAAGAAATTAAGTTTTCGGGGTAAATATATAATTATGAAATAATTATGTGTTATTAATTAATTAAATTAATTATTATAATTTTTGGAAATTATAATTAATTATATATATCAGTTAGCTATGTATTAATCGATGATGAGACAATATATTTGATTTATGAAATTAAGTAATATTAAATTATTATAAGATAATAATTTGAATTTGAATTTGTTAATTTGTTAAATTTTTGAATTAATAGATAAGTTAGTTGATAAGTGTTATCAGATAAGTTAATTTTAAATTAATTAATATTTAGATATTTATCTGATTAAATAATATATTTGAATAAAAATTATCACGTGGCATATCAGACTGTCACACGCCAATCACTTATTTTGAATCAAGGATTGGCGCGGCACACTGCAGTGCAGCGCAGTTTGTAGTGAATCTCACTGTAGTGGCACATTTGTAAATAATTTATTATTTTATCTCAACTTAAAACCTAATGAACCTTGACCTAGAATATATATAGATAATATTCTATTGGTCTCATAATAAGATATCTGGCTGATTAATTATTGATTAAAGCTCTGTGAATTCTCTAATTCTCATCAGAGTTCTGTCTCAAAAGTCATTCTACAAATCTCTAGAGATCTCATGTGTTGAGTACATTTAAAGATAAAAAATTATTCTTGATTCATTCTATGTGCCTACACACGTTCTTTAAGAAAACCGACTTTAATTAAAAGTGTTTTATTAAAGTAAAAAGAATGTAAATTGACTAACTATTCTAAGTTCACCTAAATTACTCTTAGGCTCTTTAGAAAGTTAAATGAACTTAGGCCAATTAGATTTGATTAATAATTAATTTTACATTCAAAGGGTTATTGTAACTAGTAATTAATTTGATATTAATTGATTAGTTAATTATAACATGTTATTGCAAAATAGTGAGTGGGAGAAGGTTGACATGTCAATTTGACATATGGTCTCTATTATTAGTACAACAACGTGAGATATGGTGAGGGCCTCAAAACTGCTTTATTTTCGTCCCCCTAAGGAAGGTTTTGAACTGTATCAATATCAATGTTGACTTCTTATGAAAATAGGAAGTGATATATTTTAGACTTGACAGACCCTAAGGTAACATTTTCTAAATTAAGTCATAGATTCTGAAATAATAAGTTTCACTCATAAAGTCATTATTAAGTTTTCAGTGGATAATTGTGACTTGACCAAATAATCGGTACCTTATTATTAAAAGAGAAAATATGATATATTTTAAATTTTAATTAATAGGTATGAGAATGTCTCATAGACAGTTTAAAATTAATATGATCAACCCTAAGGCGGCACATTAATTATTGGGTTGTCTTATCGTAGATTAACTTGTTAAATTTATGTGTTTGATATGTTGTATTCATACATCACATTTACTTTCTAAATCTTGGTATTTGTTTCAGTTATATTGAATGATGTATGTTTTATTTTCTTTTAGTAATTATCATGTCTACCATTGGCAACCCTATTACTGTTTTACTTGCACTTGAAAAGATGAATGGTGATAACTTTATAAGATGGAAATCAAACTCAAATTTCATGCTAATATGTGAGAACCACAAGTTTGTCTGAGGAATGTCCTGAAGAGCCCGCTGCCAATGCCCCTAAAAATTTTAGGGACAAAATTGATGCTTGTATTTAGTCCAACAACAATGCTAAGTGCTACATGCTTGTGAGCATGAATGATGTTCTCAAAACAAAGTAATAAAGCATGGAAACAGCTTATGAGATTATGGAATCTTTATAGGCGATGTTTGGGTAGCAATTTGATCAAAATTGCCATGAAGCTACTAGGAGCTAAATGATTACTAGATGAAGAAAGCTACTTCTGTGCGTGAACATGTTTTGAACATGATCAACATAATGCATGAGGTAAAAGTACATGTGGCTACCATTGATGAACGAACTCAAGTCAGCATTATACTTGAATCGCTCACACTAGCTTTTTCTGCTTCACTACCAACTATGTTATGAACAAGTTACAATTCAAAATGACCTAGTTGTTAAATGAAGTGTAGACTTTTGAGTCACATCACATGAGTATGATCAAAGAGGGCGAGGCAAATTTTGCTGAGCAAAAGCCTTCTTCTCTAAAGATAAAAGGAAGAAGAACAATGGTAAGGAAAGAAAAGAAAGAAAGCCAAAAGGTCGCCTAAGGCCAAGAAGAACAAGAAAGACAACATCTTCAAGAAGAAAGAACCGAAAGGAAAATGTTTTCATTGTGGATTTGAAGGTCACTGGAAGAGAAACTGTAACAAGTATCTCTCTGAGCGGAATAAGAAAGGTAAATTTGATTTACTTATACTTAAAACTTGTTTAGTGAAATATGATTTGTCATTCTAGATTACTGATTCAGGAGCCACTAACCATGTATGTTCTTCTTTACATATGCTTGATTCTTTAAAGGAGCTTACTAATGACGAGGTGATAATAATGAGAGTTGGAAGTGGTGCGCTTCTTTCAGTAAAAGCATTAGGATTTTGGAATTAAATTTCTTGTTTTGAACAATATTTATTTTATTCCGAGATATTCTAGAAATTTAATTTCTTAATCTTTGTTGCATGAACATAATTTTATTGTTTCTTTTAATAATAATATGTTTGTTATTTCAAAGAATGGTTTCAATATTTGTCATGCAAAAGTTTCAAATGGACTGTACATACTTAAATCAACTGAATGAACATTAAATAATTCAATATTATTTAAAGTAACAAATCCAAAAAGTAACAAACGACAAACGGCTTCTTAAGAAGATGATACGTATCTTTTGCATCTTAGGTCGGGACATATTAATCTTGACAGAATAAACCGATTAATAATGCATGGTGCTTTGAGAGAACTAAAAGTTGAAAGTTTTTTGGTTTGTGAATCAAATGTCTAGAGGGTAAAATGACCATAAGACATTTCTCTGGCCAAAGAGCCAAAGAACCACTTGAGCTAGCATATATTGACGTCTGTGGACAGATGTTACTCAATATACGGGTACGGAGAAAGAAAGAGCAGTGTCTGAAGAAGAAGTATATGAATTTTTTAAGCTCATCAAGCAAAATGAGTATAAGCTGATTGAATAACTTAATCGCTTACCTGCTCGCATAACATTGTTTCATGATATGATGCATAAAGAAATCGAAGTGTACGTTGATGATATGATTGCCAAATCACGTCAAGGAGAAGATCATACGGTCACTCTACGAAAACTATTTAGACGGTTGAGAAAGTTTCAGTTAAAGCTTAACCCGACCAAATGTACATTCGCAACGTCTTCAGGGAAACTACTTGGTTTTGTCGTGAGCAAGGAAGGAATAAAAGTTGACCCTGATAAGGTTCGAGCCATCATTGATATGCCACCACCTCAAACTCAAAAGGAAGTTACATAACCCGTTTCATCTCACAGCTAACTGCAACTTGTGAACCTATCTTTAAACTTCTCCGCAAAATTGCTTTTGAGAAGATCAAGCAATACTTGCAAAATCTACCCATACTTGTTCCTCCAACTCCAGGGCGTCCACTCATTTTGTATCTTACAGTAATAGAAAAATCCATGGGTTGCGTACTTGGTCAGCATGACGCTTCTGGAAGGAAAGAACAAGCAATATACTATTTAAGCAAAATGTTCACAAATTATGAGGCTAATTATTCGATGTTGGAGAAAACGTGTTGTGCATTGGCCTGGGTTGCTCATCGGCTTAGACAATACATGTTATACCATGCCACTTGGTTAATTTCAAAGATGGACCCTATCAAGTATATCTTTGAAAAGCCATCACTTTCTGGACGGATTGCTAAATGGTAAATGTTACTCACAGAATATGATATTGTCTATATCACGAGGAAGTCAATAAAAGGAAGCGTACTTGCTGGTTATCTGACGGATCAACCAATGCAAGATTATGAGCCTATGAAGTTTGATTTCCCTGATGAAAGCATTTCAGTCACATTCAAAAATGAAGAAGAATTTGCAGACCCAAAATTGTGGACAATGTTATTTGATGGTGCATCTAATGATGTAGGACATGGAATTGGGGCAATCCTCATATCACCTAAAGGAATTTTTTTTCCATTCACGGCAAAACTATGCTTTGACTGTACAAATAATGTGGCAGAATATGAGGCATGTTCCATGGGAATTCAAGCAGCTTGTGATATGAAGATAAAGAAGCTTCGAGTGTACGGAGATTCGCTATTGGTGATACGACAACTGAACGGAGAATGGGAAGCTAGAAACTCTAAGCTAATACCTTATAACTTTTGAAGTGATCTCATTTGACCATATACCTAGAGAGAATATTCAAATCGCAGATGCGCTGGCAACTCTAGCGTCCATGTTTGCTGTAGACTTTAAGGAAAAAGTTCCACCCATAAAAATTGAGAGGCGAGATTTTCCTTCTCACTGTATGAGCATTGAAAAGGAGCCAGACACAAGATCTTGGCATTACGACATCAAACAGTGTATAAAGAATGGAGAATATCCATCCAAGGCTTCTGAGAATGATAAACGCACTATTAGAGAGATTGTCCATGGGTTTCTTCTTGAATGGTGAAATACTCTACAAAAGAAACCATGATATGGTGCTCTTAAGATGTGTTGATGCAAGGGAAGCGAATCAAATCATAGAGGAGATTCATGAAGGAATTTGTGGAGTTCATGGTAATGGATATATGATGGCCAAACAAATCTTGAGAGCAGGATATTATTGATTAACTCTAGAATCTGACTGCATCAAGTACGCTAGGAGATGTCATAAATGTCAAATTTATGCGGATAAAATTCACGTACTCGCATCCCGTTTACATGTAATGGCTGCGCCTTGGCCGTTCTCTATGTGGGGTATAGACGTCATTGGTCCCATCACACCCAAAGCCTCTAACGAGCATCGCTTCATTTTGGTATCTATAGATTATTTTACCAAATGGGTGGAGGCAAGTTCTTATTCAAGTGTAACCAGAAGTGCGGTTGTTAAGTTTATTAAAAAGGAGATAATTTGTCGATATGGTCTACCTGGATGGATCATCACAAATAATGGGACAAATTCAAATAACAAGATGATGAAAGAATTATGTGAGCAATTCAAAATTAAGCATCATAATTCATCTCCTTATCGTCTGAAAATGAACGGAGCAGTGGAAGCAGCCAATAAGAACATAAAAAGGATCATAGAGAAGATGACGGAGGTTTATAAAGATTGGCATGAGATGCTCCCGTTTGCACTACATGGGTACCGCACGTCAGTCTGAACATCAACTGGGGCAACGCCATTCTCTTTGGTATATTGCATGGAAGCAGTCCTTCCAATTGAGGTGGAAATTCCCTCCCTCAGAGTCTTAATGGAGGCGAAATTAGAAGAAGCAGAGTGGGTACAGACACGACATGAGCAATTAAATTTCATCGAGGAAAAAGATTGACTGCATTATGTAGAGGGCAATTATATCAAAGAAAAATGATGCACGCATATGACAAAAAATTACGTCCCCGATGTTTCCGAGAAGGAGACTTGGTGTTAAAAAAGATACTCCCATATCAAAAGGATCACCGAGGGAAGTGGACCCCAAATTATGAGGGACATTTCATTGTCAAGAAGGCTTTCTCGGGAGGAGCTCTCATGCTAACAAACATGGATGGAGATGATTTACCGCACACGGCTAATTCTGATGCAGTCAAGAAGTACTTCGTTTGACCACTCTAAGTATGGGAAAATGAAGTTAAAAAAAATGCTAAAGCTGTCTCGAATACTGGAGAAATTCTTCTTACATTTTTTTTATTCTCTTTTCTTTTTCCAAACCATCGTTTGTAAACACTGTTCATCATCAATGAAGAGCTTTTTTTTTCTTCTTTCTTTCCCAGTTGACAAATACATATACTTCATCTTCTCTTTATTTCCATTATTTCTTATTCCTCCCAGTTCTAAGATATCATTAATTACTCTTGAAATAACTCAGAAGAATAAACTTGGTTAGTTGAAAGCTAATTGAAAAAAAATTGGAACTAAGAAAGGTGACCTGATTGTAAAAAGTCATCACGAGGAAGGTCAATATGCGCATGACAAAGGCTAAAGCGAAATTGGAGGATTACCCAATTAGAAGTACAGAAGAGAAGCATAGAGATTATTCGCCACTAACATGAAGCCAAATACTGGAGCATAAACTAATAAATAAGAATGTATCATTTTCCTAAAAATATGCTCGATACCTCATTGTGAGTCCATGATCCTAGGCCAAGTGATTGTTCTAAAGGGTGTTGGATATGGTTAAAAATCATCATATAGTTTTCTTATAAAAGTTCACAATCATGCATAGCATGCACGCATTCAAAATCACTACTTTACATTTATGTTCAAGAATTACAATGCATAGACATACACCACATTAGTTGTTCTGACAAATTCAGGTGCATGAATCACTTAATGATATTCTTTCGAAATTCACTCATGACCTTCCAACATTTAAAGCATGCATTAGTCTAGCTTTTGTTGTCATGAGACTTGCATAAGTCAACTTCAACATCAATTAATATGGTTAAATCGAACCCAAATTGAGTCGAGGTCGAAGCCCGGTGTCAGTGCCGGGTCCATTTCCTTTTCAATTAATGTGGTTAAATCGAACCCGAATTGAGTCGAGGTCGAAGCCCGGTGTCAGTGCTGAGTCCATTTCCTTTTCAATTAATGTGGTTAAATCGAACCCGAATTGAATCAAGGTCGAAGCCCGGTGTCAGCGCCGAGTCCATTTCCTTTTCAATTAATGTGGTTAAATCGAACCCGAATTGAGTCGAGGTCGAAGCCTGGTGTCAGCCCCAGGTCCATTTCTTTTTCAATTAATGTTTTTAAATCGAACCCGAATTGAGTCGAGGTCGAAGCCTGCATCCACCCAAGTTCGTTTTCCTTTTCAAATATCTTCGGTTAAATTGAACCCGACTTCGTCATGGTCGAAGCCCGGTGTCAGCGCCTGGTCCACTTCAAATATCTCAGTTAAATCGAACCCGCATTGGGCGAAGTCGAAGCCTGTGTCTATCCAGGTCTATTTCGCTCCATCTCATAGAGCCTTATTTAGTCGAAGTTTCTATTCCCTATTTCATATATTGTTGTACCGATCAAAATACTTATCTACGCCTTTGTACACGTTCTGAGATCAGAAGCGTGCTCAAATGGGGGCAGCTATAGATACCGTATTTTATCCGGCCTAATACATGAAATATACATGCTTTATATTTTGGCTCTTATAATAATCCAAGACTATATGTATAATTTGAAAACTAATCCAATACTAAAATAAGAAAAGTGGTTCAAAGACTAAAAAGTAAAAATTGAAAAAAAAGGACTAAAAAAATAAAAATTGAAAAAAAGACTAAAAGTAAAAAAGGTAAACCCTAATTTTGCCTATAAATAGGAATGAAGTCTTCACTTAAGGGGAGGTCTTTTGGGGAGTAAAAAAAAAGGGGGGAAGTCATTTTTTAGAGTGAGAAAGAGAGGGTTTGGAAAGAGAGGTGATTTTAGATAGAGAAAGAGGTTCTACACTTCTATTATCTTCATCTTCTTCCATTTCTTCTTCTCAAGGTAGCTTAATTGTTTGGTACATTTGTTCATAATATATTTTGTTCATCTCTCTTCTTCATATGAATGTAGTTGATATCTTTTGTATTTTTTATACATAAGTGGATTGTTCATTCTTTATCATTTCTCCTCATTTAAATCTTAACATTTTAATTTCATGCTTTTAATGATTTCTTTATAAGTTGGATATTGAGATATCTTTGTCATCAACTTAATTAATGAGGATGATGATAAAGCTTTTGAGGGGTGGAAAAATTAACCAAATGTGAATCAACCCTTTTAATAGGTTAAAAGTGTACATTTGATGCAAAAATCTCCTAGGATAATTTTCTCACACATAACAATGCATAAAATAGAGAGTAAAACCTCTATACAAGATTATGCAAATATCTAAGTTGTGAAATTTTTAATTTTCCTACAAAGTCTTTTCTTTTTTTAAAATATTATGTTCATCATTTTGTGACACTTGTTTGAACTAATTATCATCTATGATCATCCCTTTTGCTATTTGATTAGCAATGACTAATGAGGGAAGGAAAGAAAAATGACAATTAGTAGACTAAGTAGTCAAAAAAACAGACATATTTATGTTAAAAATATATATTATTTATTTTTCATCATTTTTTTGCAATTTATTTATTTATTTATTTAATAATAATTTATGTTAAAAAAATATATTATTTATTTTTCATCATTTTTTTGCAATTTATTTATTTATTTATTAATAATAATATTATTATTACTATTATATTATATTATAATATATAATATNACATTAATTTCCTTTATATGTTAATTTATTTAGCATTCTTGCATCGTCATGCTTATAATGCGATTCTTGCATTATTCCCTTATTATTATAATTAATGTTCATGTATGTGTGGATTATAATTTTAATAATTAGATTTAGATTTGTTACTTCTATTATTTAATTTTCACTAAAAAGGCCGACGATGGACTTTGAGATTTTTGGGATACCAAACTTCTCGAACTACTGAGGTGAGGAGTTATTCTTGGGATACCGAGAATAACTCTAATAATGCTTTGATTCAAAAAGATATAAGAATACAAATAAAATAATTTTTTTAATGGTCTTTGAACCACCCAATAAAAGTAATTTATTTTGTTCATTTCTATAATACAAAATGCATCAAATGGGACATTAAAAAATAAATCTCTTTAACCTTTGCCTTAAAATAAAAAAATTGGATAGCATTTGATTAAATTTAGTAACCATTTTATAATGGGTGTTGTAGGGTGCTAATACCTTCCCCACACACAAACGACTCCCGAATCAACTTTGAGTTTTCGTAGACAAAAAATTTTCATCTTAAAATTGGGTGACCAATCACACCCTAAAATGATTGGTGGCGACTCCAAATTTCTTTTTCCTAAAAAATAAATTTTTTAATCGTCACTCCGCGTCGCACGCACGTTGCAACAATGGTCAACTACAAACCTCAGTGCAAAGTAGTTCTCAAGGAACTTGCATATGATGAGTGCATACCATCTTCATCATTAAGTGATAAATGACAAACCATTGAAACCATTGTTACTGTTCAGGAAATCCCAATGCAACGTCATAGTGGGAGGTTTTGTAAGACAATCTATTCGCTATGAACTCGAGGCACATGTCCTAGTGTCAGACACTGATAAAGATGATCCATTAACCTTTAAAGAGGCAATGGAAGATCCTGAAATGGAGAAATGACAAGATATCATGAACCATGAAATGAAATTGATGTATTCCAATTCTGCTTGAGAACTTGTAGATCCATTTGAAGAAGTGAGACCCATTGGATGTAAATGAATCTTCAAGAAGAAAAGAGGTGCAGATGGGAAAGTAAAGACTTTCAAGGCACGAATAGTAGCCAAAGGATATACTCAAAGGGAAGGATTCGATTATAAAGAGACATTCTCTCCCCTTGCCATTCTAAAATCCATTCGTATTCTTTTATCTGTAGCTGATAGTTAGACTATGAAATATGGAAAATGGATGTCAAGATAACCTTTCTGAATGACTCTCTTGAAGAAATTATCTATATGATGTAGCCATCTGGGTTTGTGAAAGATGGGTAAGATCAGAAAGTATACAAGCTGCTTAAATCCATTTATGGATTTGAAGCAAGTATCGAGATCTTGGAATCTTACCTTTGGTGAAACTATTAAATCATATGGTTTCGAAAAAAAGTTGATGAAAATTGTGTTTAAATATACATAAAAAATTAGAAAGTGGTTTTTATAGTTCTTTACGTAGATGATATTATACTAATTGAGAATGATGTGGAAACTTTGTTGAAAGTAAATAAGTTGTTAGCTGAGAAATTTCAAAATGAAAGATTTGAGAAAAATGAGCTATGTTCTGGGTATCCAAATCCTAAGTGAGAGGAAGAACAATCTCTTCACACTTTCTCATGCATCTTATATTGATAAGGTGCTAGAAAAATTCTCTATAGAAAATTTCAAGAAAGGTTAATTGTCGACCAAACATGGAATTGTCCTTTCCAATGAGCAGTGTTCTAAAACATCTCAGGGGGAAGAGGATATAAGAAAGGTTCCTTATGCTTCAGTAGTCGGGAGTATCATGTATGTCATGTTGTGTACTAGACTGGACATCTGTTATGCAGTAGGAATTGTTAGTCATTATCAATCAAATCCTGGTTTCGAAGATTAGATTGAAGTAAAGCACATTCTTAAGTATCTTCAGGAGGAGACCTGAACCCCACTAGATATACTAGTTCTAATTTTCAATCAGATAGCGTTAGTCGAAAATCGACGTCTGGATCACCATTTAAGTAT
This sequence comes from Datisca glomerata, assembly GCA_003255025.1. Classification (NCBI taxonomy): domain Eukaryota; kingdom Viridiplantae; phylum Streptophyta; class Magnoliopsida; order Cucurbitales; family Datiscaceae; genus Datisca; species Datisca glomerata. The sequence continues at coordinate 1,059,652 of QANY01001571.1, forward strand.
GTAATCTTTAATGAATAATGGAACCACACAAGATATACTAGTTCTAGGTGGAGATTCTACCATAGAAACTGAATATATAGCGGCTTGTGAAGCTGTGAAAGAAGTGGTTTGGCTCAAAAAGTTCTATACTGATCTGGAAGTAGTTCCCGTTATGGATAAGCCATTAATGCTTTACAGTGCCAACAGTGGGGCGGTAGCTAAAAGGAACCAATGAGACATAAGAGGGACAAACACATTGAGAGAAAATATCATCTTATAAGAGAGACCGTACACCGAGAAGATGCGACTGTTATGAAGATAGTGTCAGATCAAAACCTGACTGATCCTTTTACCAAGACACTTCTGCGAAGTCATTTGAGGGTCAGGTGTGAAACATGAGGTTGAGAGAGATGCCACATTTGCTTTAGGGAAAGTAGGAGATTATAGGGCATAATTCCCTCAAAGTATATGTAAAGTCATTTTATTTGAAAATTAATAAAAGCGCATTTTTCTTATAATTGTATTTTCTGAATTATTATTGAATAATTAATATAAATATCTGAAAATTTTATACTCATTAACAAGACTATTATCTTGTATTAGTATGAGAGTATTAAGATCATAAATAATGAATAAAATAGTCCACAACATATTTAAGTATGAAATCTTTAATGAATAGTTGTTACTACGATTCACTAAACATTTTGAATGCATGCGATCTATATCCGGATCTCTGGTGTGGATGAATATCTTAGTGAATGTACTTTTTTATAATTAGATTATATAGGATATGATCGATGTGAATTAATATTTTTATTAACTTACCGTTTATCATAAATATTTAATACACATCATTCAGATGATCATACATAAATCAATCTAAATGTTAAGTAGTCATGAACTCCTATACATGTTTACTGAATTTTTTGATTCACCCGTTAAGATTTGTTTGTAAAATAGACTAGTGACTTCTGTTTTGGAGATTCAGTGACATGTATGGCTAGAAAGCTGATCTTACAAGATCTGGAATCTAAGCTTTCCTAATGGCTCGTGCATTGGTTCCCTTGAGTATTGATTCTGAGAATAAATGGTTATTGAGCTCAAATTTATAAAACGATTATAAATTGACCGTTCACTAGTGAATTAATGATACTTAAGGATCCATAGGTAGTTAGAAGAAAAAAATGATAATTTTGGCCAGCTCTAAGTTACCATCAAATAATTGGAGGACAGAACTATATGAAGTGATTATATCAATTAACTACACTAGATTACTCTATAAATATATTTTATAATTATTAAGAGTGCAATTTCATATTTATAGTGTAGTAATGGAATTAATAAATGAGATTATTTAATTAAAAGTTTAATTAATAATATGATTTATTGAAACATAGACTTCTGGATCCATGGTCCCTAAACCACATTTGTACTACACATTTTATGATGTGAATGTTATAAGGCATAAGAAAAGGACTAGCTTACAAAAGGAATTAAGTTTTTGGGGCAAGTATATAATTATGAGATAAATATGTGTCATTAATTAATTGAGAATTAATTACTTAATTAAATTAATTATTGTAATTTTGGAAGTTATAATTAATTAATTATATATATTGATTAGTTTTCTATTAATCGATGCTGAGACAATATATTTGATTTATAAAATTAAATAATATTAAATTATTATAAGATGAAAATTTGAATTTGAATAATCTGTTAATTTTAAATTAACAGATAAGTTAGTTGATATGTGTTATCAGATAAGTTAATTTTGATTTATCTGATATTTAGATATTTATCTGATTAAATAATAAATTAAAAAAAACTACCACGTGATATATCGAACTGCCACACGTCAATCACTGATTTTGAATCAAGGATTGATGTGACACACTGTAGTGTCACATAACACTGCAGTGGCGCGTGACATATTGTTGTGTAGCGTAGACTGTAGTGGCGCATTTGTAAGTAAATTATTATTTTATCTAAACCTAAAACCTAATGAGTCTTGACCTAGAATATATATATATATATATATATATATATATATATATATAT
>QANY01001571.1:1062024-1192457 GCA_003255025.1 Datisca glomerata
TTAATATATATATATATAATGGATTCGTATAGAAAAATTGGTTTTATAAAAATTATTTTATTGGATATGTGGCGTCGCGATTGATTTTTCAATCAATAAAATTTTCCAAACCCCCCACTTTTCGCTGCGCGCGTACCGCGATTCCAATAGAACTAGAGTAAATATTGAAATGACTTGTTTCATATACAACGTGCATTTAAAACACACTCGGGGTTGTCAAAGAAGAAGAAGAAAGAAAAAAAAGAGTAATTAAAAAAAGTGGGGGGTGAAAAGTTATTATCCTTGTAAACTTTCTTTGAGAAAAAATGAAAATATGTAAAAAGAAAAAGAAGCAGAAGAAAGTGCAAAGAAAAATTATCTTATGCATTAAATATATTCTTAGATGTTATAAGGTTGGTTAAGATGAAGCAAATGCTTGATATGGTGATTCTTGGCCTATGTTTTTAGTTGATTGCTTGGGTTTTGAGAAGTGTTCCTTGAAGATTTTGATGGCGTCTCTCACTCCATGAGTCTTTAGAACTTTTGTTACATCATTTCCTACATTTCTTTTAGCCACTACTCCTAGCCCTATTACAACCTTAATTGAAGACTTTTATTATCTTGGGAAGTGTCGACAGCCAATTAGAGAATTATGGTAAAGGGAAATCATATAGTGTCGCTGATCATTTCACTCAAGTAATGATATCATTTGAAAATAAATTAAGAGAATAAATAGTCAGTAAGGCTTATAGAGCTTTTACTTGTTCAAAGCATGCATAGTATAAATCATTGTTAACATTGGCTATGACACACAAACACTTGAGTATGATTGTTATAGAGATGTATTAGCTTTCGAATATATAATTTCAAGGCTATAATCTCTTATTGTTCTCTAAGACAAATTGTTGGAAGGTTAGTTCTTTTTTCCTACGCTTGAATTGCGAATGGACTAGCAACAAGTTGGTTAGGGGTTGTGATAAGTGTATAAAAATATAATTTAGTCATTGTTTAAATAATAACATTTGTAGAAAAAATGATTAAACATGATGTTTTTATGTAATTATTTCACAAAGGTTACATTCAGAGATTTATGGTATTTTTAATGTGTTTTCAAGCCATAAAGAAGCAAGTTGAAAAGGTACTCAAAATAGTCCAAAAAACTCTATGTGTGCAGCTGCCTCCAAATCTCACATGTTACCTTGTGCAACCATTGAAAACCAAGTCAACTTAGATGTCAAATTCAAACATTTGCACATTCGGAGAAAAGCGAAATTTCAATGGTGTTCTAGATTTTTCTACATGGAAAATCTTATGTTGTTGGAAAGATAAGAGATTCAACTTTCACTTGAATATTTTTTCATATTTTTTTGGATAGTTCAAACGTGGTCAAAAGGCTAGAACAAATCTGATTACATTGTTTTATTAGTGAAGAGATAAGATAATTCAAGCAAGGACATTAGCTTACCTCTTGAGCTGAAACTTTACCATCTTTTAGTGAAGAATAAGGATAATGATAAGATAATTCAAGCAAGGACATTAGCTTACCTCTTGAGCTGAAACTTTACCATCTTTTATCTAGACTTTTTCAATTTTAAACTCATATCATTACCAATGACCAAGAGTTTTATTTGTACTAGAGTTCTAGAAGAATAATTTGGCAGAATAGGGAGAAATTTTTTAGAGTTAGTTACTGACTTTTGTGAAGATTGAAGAGCGCAAACCTCCATAAAGGGGGGGGGGGATGCCCCATTCATAAAAAAAGAGGAATTTTAGTTGTTTTTACTTTAGAAGTATGTTCTTGAGTATTTCCATACGTAAATAATTTCTTTCTCCGGTTAAGGTTGATTTTAAAGCCGTAGACATGATTTTCAGTTAATGAATTTTTGAAATTTTCTTTCATCTTCCTTTTAATTATGTTTGTATACTTTTAATTTCTTTATCAATAATTTCTTTTTTGTTTACTTGGGAGCGCAATTAGGTGAACATGTAAGCAATTTTATTGCTAGTTAAAATTTTGATATATAATTATTGTCAATGCTTTCTAAATAAAAGTAGCAAATTATTTTCAATGATTATGAGATATCTTTGTTTGATTACATAAGGAATATAACTCAAGTTTTATAAACTGAACTTGTGTGTTTGTCGCTTGATTCAACCCGAATCTTTCTTGATTAATTATTTTCATTAAACTGAATTAAGAGAACTTGAGTAATTATTTTCTAGGTTGTTCAATGGAAATAGTTTGAGTAAATAACGTATTTGACTTAATTACTGGTAAGGAAAGATCAAGATAATCAAACTTGCGATTATGTTAAGGTTGTTATTTTTGAAAGATTGAGAAAGTTGTTTCTGATTATTGATTATTACCATATCTCTAGACGTGGAGAATGATTCTTAACCATATTTCTCATCATATTTTTAACTTAATAAATCTTTCTGTTCCTCACTTCAGTTTTCAATCTCGTTTCGTTTTTACTTTCTTTTTGCGTATCACACCATTTTCAACCCCCCCCCNNCCCCCCCCCCCCCCATATTTTATATGCATATTGTTTGGCGTATCATTAGTATGTCTACAAGTTTTCATTTACTTTTGTTGAGCCTAAGTAGGATTTTTATTCTCATTTTAATTTATGTTCAGTTTAGAGTCTTGTGTTTTGTGTCAATAACTTATAATTAAGAACAATCTCTTATGAGATTGACTATTCTTTGCCATCATACTCAATAACGATCATATTTATTGCAAAGTGTTTAAGTTTGTACACTTTCTTGTGTACCATCAATACAGATTGAAATGACATGCAATTACTTGAATTCATTCTTTAAAAAATAGGTATAAGAGGTGCTTAAATTGCTAGACCACCTAACTGTCATAAAAACTTACTTAATAGACCACAGTTTTGCAAGTGGAAAAAGAGCTAGGAAGGAGACTAATATTAATGATACTTCAGCAAGACTTCACATTCTCTGGTCTTGAAGACTAAAACAAAAGCAAATTCAGGCTCTTAGTGAAAATGTAATCCTATCAAGTTTGAATAGGTTAGTCAGTATTTAAAAAAAGAAGGAAAAAACCTTTCTTTTCCATCAATGTTCTATTATACAGATTGAAATTTATGACATGCAGTAACTCTTTCTTTAAAATAATAGGGATAAGCCGAGCTTAAATTGCTAGACCATCCTCACTGTCATAACAATTTTGCAAGTGGAAAGAGCGCGGAAGGAGACATATATTACAGACTTCACATCCTCTCGAAAATGGATCCTGTTGGTGATTCTCAACGGGGTTATGTTTGATAGATCTAGACTGTTGGCGTAGATATAAACTGTTGGGTGTAAATCTGGACGATCAATATTTATCGAGTTTTGAAAAGTTGACCAGCTTTTGATTTTTTTGTAATTTTCTCAAATCGGATTTATTTTATCCATTTTAAACACTGACGAATCAGATTAAACATGTTCATCTCCTCATGTTCAACGGAATAGGAGGAGACCATTCCCATTCTCTGGTCCTGAAGACTAAACGATTAGAAAAGTCAATGAAAATGCCATCCAATCAAGTTTGAGTAGATTAGTCAATTTAGGACAACAAATCCACCCTATATAAACCCCTCATACCATATCAATATCAAGAGATAAGAGAAACAAAAATTAAAAAAATGAAGAGTTTTGCGTTATTTACTCTTATTGCAATGGCTTGCTTGGTGGGAACCTTGGCTGAACAATGTGGAAGGCAAGCTGGGGGTGCTCTTTGCCCAAATAACCTATGCTGTAGCCAATTTGGGTGGTGTGGTTCTACTAATGATTATTGTGGAACTGGCTGTCAGAGCCAGTGCCCTGGTTCTAATCCAACCCCAACTCCGACCCCGAGTGCCGGCAGTGGGGATGTTAGTAGCATTATCACCCAAGCTCTTTTCAACCAGATGCTTAAGTACAAAAATGACGGACGATGCCCGAGTAATGGTTTCTACACTTATAACGCTTTCATTGCTGCTGCTCGATCCTTTAATGGCTTTGGTACTACTGGTGATGTTACTATTCGTAGGAGGGAGCTTGCAGCTTTCTTGGCTCAAACTTCTCATGAGACCACAGGTTTGAAGTGTTTTTTTTAATGTATTATTTAGATCCATTCGAAATTCTGTAACAAACAAAATTACTTTACAAGAAAATTAAAGTTAACCCTTATCACCTGTGTTAAAAGAAAATTAAGGTTTTGTTGTCAACAAATTTTTCCCTTTCCCTTATCATAGTTAAATACTATTATATTTGTATCCAATAATACTAACAAATATAAGAGGATAATGCTATGAAGGAGGATGGCCAAGCGCACCCGATGGCCCCTATGCTTGGGGATATTGCTTCATCAATGAACAAGGTAATCCTGGAGCTTATTGTTCGCCTTCTCCAGCATGGCCATGTGCTCCCGGGAAGAAGTATTATGGTCGAGGACCCATTCAACTCACTCAGTATGTCTTCGTGTTATTTCGTTTTTATATACTATAATTCGTCCCAAAAGTGATTTTCAAAATTAGTCACTTTTTAAACATTTAAACTTTTCCTAAATTCTCTTTTCACTTCCTCGCTCAGCAACTATAATTACGGACAAGCAGGGCGGGCCCTTGGGATAGATCTCATAAACAATCCAGATTTAGTAGCTACAGACGCAACTATATCATTTAAGACTGCCGTATGGTTTTGGATGACCCCACAAGGAAACAAGCCGTCAAGCCACAATGTCATAACTGAGAGGTGGACACCGTCTGAAGCAGACAGGTCAGCAGGTAGAGTGCCTGGTTATGGTGTGATCACAAACATAATCAACGGTGGACTTGAATGTGGACGTGGTGCTGATAGTAGGGTGGCAGATAGAATTGGGTTCTACAAACGCTATTGTGATATTTTGGGTGTGAGTTATGGCAACAACTTGGATTGCTATACCCAAAGACCTTTTGCGTAAATTGTCCTCCTACTTCTAAACAATAATAATTGGTATTAATTATCACCATTCGTCTGCTTCACTAGAATAAAGTGACGATTTGGTGTACTTGTGAATTTCTCATATAGAGAGAAAGTCTTTGATATATAATCCAATATTAATAATTGAAAAGAAATTTCGCATTTCATACACATATGTAGTTATTGCAAAGTTCCAAAAAAACGAAAAAAAAACTAATGTGTTCTCTACAAATTTAGAAAATACTATATAGCACAAAGACAACTAATGTGATCTCGTGTATATATAAATCAATTATGTCAATGACGTTGTATATATATTACGTTATTACACAGCATTGTTTATGAATTTATATGAGACCACTTTTATGATTAATGAGAGAAAAGGAAATGACCAAAAACCATTAGACGAGCAAGTCAATGACGTTGTATTCCCATTTGGTGTGCCAAACTTTTTCCAAGCAACTTTCTACTCGGAAAATAAAGGGTCCTAGTGCTATTCCTAACATAGGTGATAGGTCCATAATAAAGGAGTTTAATGTGTTAGTACTTGATGGTCTTCACCCTCCTAAATATATGCTATTAAATTTTTCTCCCTTAGATCTTTATCAGTCCTTTTTACGCTCTCTTTAAATTACACTAGCAACCCCCTACATTTTTAGAATTTAGCACATACACCTCTTAAAAACAATTTAAACTTTAGCTGATTTACACTAGGTTCTTTCTGAGCCATTGGACTTGAACCCCTTCAGTCCTTTTTTGCCCATCGCCTGTTAACCTTTGAGCACTTCTATAACGTGCAATTAAATATTTATCCATATTCATTTCAAGAGTTTTCCGTATTCACTCTATATATCATCGTGGACATATTTTTTCCTTCACATATGAAGATCTTTGGATTTATTTATCAACATATTATGAGGATACATCGACTTGTTCATCAATTGGTTATGAAAATTATAGATTTATTCATCTTATATGTCAACTCTCCGCGAAGATTGCTAGATTTATTATCTAGCTCATTATGAAGATATCCAGATTATTCACTGATTTATTACGCATATTTTAGATCTATCAATTGACTTATTATGCGAATTTCTGAAGTGATTATCTGACTCATCTTGGAATTTCTAGATTTATCATCCGACTTATTGTGGGCATTTCTAAAATTATTTATTACTATATATTGTCTTATAGTCTCTGTCACATCCTTTGAAGAATTTTAGATATATATTTGCTATTCGATATGGCCCACAGTCTACTGAATTGGCCATGGTAGAGAAAATGACTTGTATTTATTTGAGATTTGAAAAGAGGGGAAGGATATCATTAAATACTATTCTTTATGACGTTTTTTATGTTGTTATTTCTCCTTGGAAGCTCCACCCTCACAACTTGTTTACTATTTTACTGGGAGATTCTCTTGCTGACCGTTAATCAAGACAACACGAATAAAGGCTTGATTGTTGTGAGAATTTTATTTGTCCATAGTTGCATTATCATGTTAGCAAGAATTGTTTCAAGAGCGAGAATTGAATCCTTCTATATTTTTGTATGCTGAAAAAAGGAATGGAAAAGGCGTCATTTCGCATTCATAACTTAATCTGTAGACTGAAGCGCCATGAATGACTGAACTCAAAAGTGGTCGAGTTGTTTATTTTTCCACATTGATAACGTGTCAATCATGTAAGCCTTACAAATCTCTACGATCATTGGATGGATATTTTTAAACTGATGACATACTTTTATTTCTCCGTGAGATCTACTATGTCAACTTTGTTATGAGTTGATGACCCCACATTTTTAAAAGAAGACGAATGCTGACAACCTATTTTTTGGGATATGATACCAAAGGTGAATTTACCTACATGTGGAATTAAGGTGGATTTGTTTACATGTGATGCCAAGGTGGATTTTTCCAAATGTCATGTTAAGACTGATTTACGTAGATATGATACAAATGGGGATTTGACTGGATGTGATGCTGAGGGGAATTCGCCCAAATGTTATACGGAGGCGAACTTCTCTAATTACAAGGAGATTACAGTGCAAATGAATGTAGTGGATATTCAGAAAGTCGACTACTCCAAAGCCATTTTGACCTGATTGATAATGTGGAAAAATGAAATTGAAGGCTAGGATGTTACTAGCTCCAAAATCATTATAGTGCGTGAGGATATTCATCACAATGAAACACTTGATATACTTGAAACATATATGAGAGGGTGCAAACTCGCGGGCAACCTTGTCCGATTTGCTTATGGCCAACTATTATAACAATCATCCCAGTGCATCACAGCGTGTTTATTTGTATGGACGCTCATATGCATAGTCAATTTCACACTTTAGAACGGGAATAACATGAGGACAATTTCATGATACTAGACATTGATAAGCTTTCAGAGCGGAAAGTACATGTGACATATTAAACAGTCAAGCTTTCATCCTCTAAGGCATCACCTTACTTTTATGTTCCAGTATTATCCTTGAGAACTTGTTAGGTTTCTGAAAAGAATTTGTTGTTATATGGGCTTCAAAGACACCTGGTTCCTCTAAGATCATTATGAAAAGGGCTTTCAGCTACCTCTAAGTATGTCTGCAATATCACTTAAAGAAAATGTTTTTATGTTGGTTCTGTGCACCCATGGCGATAGGAAATAACTAGGTCAATTGCTGCCTTGGTGATGACAAAATCACCTTAACGGGTGGGCTGATGATTCGTCGCTAAGTAAATCCGAGGTAACGATAAAATTATCATGAAAGGTTACTTAAGACTGAGCATTAAAGGGAAATTGAGCCGCTGTCACGAATTCTCCTCCAAAAGTGGAACTTGGCCGTTGAAACACGATTTATTAGAAGGAGAGAATTCGTTGAAACTCTTAAACAAGTTGGTTGGCATTTCGCCTTTAGGCCAACACATGAAAATGAATATATGATCTTTTAAGTGTGTCTATGATGGGTGGTTTAAATGTTCACACATATATGTGCCTTCTTAGGCAGTTTCATTCTATTTTCAAGTATATATGCATATTCTTAGGTAGTATCATGCAGGTTTCTACGTATATGCGCCTTCAAAGCCTACATCATCTGAGGATGACACTTCAAGTAATAGTATATTGTTTGCTTCGGAAGTCTTACCCATACTATTATGTTTACCATTCAAAGTGCACCTATGCTTACTTGTTTGAAAACTTTTCAAATGGAATTACTAAATACGATTTTATCTCCACTAGTAGAGCATATGAACATATTATTAAACATTATCATTCACATGTAATAAATTGGCTATGATATATATCTACTTGATTTTGTCAATCATCATGTCACATGGATATGCAAAAATATCAAGAACATGCACTTGTTACATCTACTATCATACATATCTAATTGCACTAACATCATATTCGAAAGTTAATGTTTCTCATTAAGCATTATGGCACTTGCTCATAGGATTGTATATTTGGTGCCGGTTCATTTCTGATGAGTTCCGCCGTTGTTAGTTTTCTCGGGGAATATATTACCTTGATGTTATGTTGCTTCAGTCAAGCTCTTAATTGCTAAAACTCCTATCTGGTGAGTTCTTGATTAGTTCTCTCAGATCATTGATATAAAAAAATGATGGTACATTTATTCGTGACTCTGACGAACTTCTCTAGTAATGATTGAATATGAACACATCAATGAGCTTTAACTGTCATATACAAGCATGATTAGAGAATATCATTTGGCTCTGTTCACTTGTCATGACACCAAAGTATTTGAGAACACATTGTGAACATGCATATGATACATATATTATATCATGCATACTCTCTCATGCTAACACTGAACATACGGTTGTACATTCCCAGTGTATATATACATTTTTTCAGCTAGTCATTCTTTAGTGAATGCCGACATGATCAAACTCTTTATTGAGAGAGGCCAGCCATAGCCAACTACTTCTTGCAGCTCTTACTAGAGGCTAAATAAAGAAATTAATACATCATCACATCTAGCCGGGGGTTATAGCAATGGAGATGACCCTACATGATTGCTTCAGTGAAGAAACATTCGTCATCACAATTGAGCATCTTACAAATCAGCGACTCATCAACTAAGATCACAACACACATTGAGACTATGTACAAGTTCAAGTGCCATGCACTTAAGCTTGCACAGGGGGATAATGTTTATACATGGATTTCTTCTCCTGACATACCCGCTAGATCCATCCGCCCTAGTCGGACCCCTGTGATTATTTTTTCGTAACCGTCAAGTCAAGTGGCAAGACTTGGACGTATCCTTACCGCCTTGAGAATGAATTGGAGGCATATGGCTTGGTAGGATTATGATAAAGTTCATTGTGTCAATTCGCCGCCACGACCTTCTCAATAGTCTTTAGATGCAATGTTCTCTGATTGAGGATGAATCTAGTGACATGTGGCAGCGTTCTATTCGTTGGCCACTACATACACTTGATAATCACTCATTGGCCACCACAAAGTATAGTTTAGCTCTCACTTTCTATATAAAGAGGCTTAACACTCCTTTTTAGGAGGCTATCTATTTTACATTTAGACACACATTTATCATGGAGCTCTCTCTCTCTCTCTCTCACTCATTAAGATTCATATAAAACATCGCTATAGCTAACACCATTGTGAGTACTAGGGGTGTTCACCATTCGGTTCGATCAATTTTTTGAAAGAAAATCGAACTAAACCGAAACTCATGGTTCGGCTATATTCCAAACAAAACTGAACAGTGAATCTCATGTGAACTGAACCAAACCATGATTTACAGTTTGGTTTGTTCGGTTCTTCGATTCGAAACAAGAAAAATGAAAATGAATCAAGCATTTACATATAACAAAAATGAGAAATGAAATGCAGAATATCAATGGATCAAACAAGAAAAATACTTATCCAAAAAATAAGCAAAACGAAAAACGGTAAATCACCAAATTTATGAGCAAAAGCTGCAAAATAAAAATCAGAAAAATGAAAATACCAGTAACTAGCAAAATGAAGAAGGAGCAAAAATGAAAATATCGCCAAGCTTAAACTCAAATATTGCCCTAATCACAGCCATCCTAAACGATTATCTCAGAAAAACGAGCCCTAATCCAAGACAATCACACATGCAAAGACACAATTCCAAGCATCCTAAATGATTATCTTAGCAAAAAGGAGCCATAATCCATGACAATCACACTTGCAGACACTAAAGGAACGAAGAAGGAGAAATGAGAAGATAATCGCAAAGAATGAACGAACAAACAATACATTTTCAATCACATACTCAGAGATCCAAATCCTAAACGCACTCACAGATCCTTAAAGCACTCGCATAATGGAGGATGGAGAAAGGAAAAGCAAGAAGGAAGGAAGGAAGGAGAAGGCATGAAAAGAAGTTACAATGGAGGAGAAGGACTGACTTACCAAAAAATGGAGGAAAAGGCTTCGCAAGTACGTCAATGGAGGAGATTGAAAAGGCATTAGACAGGCGATTTTCTAGGGGGAAGGCAAATGAATGAACCCTAAGTTTCAAGTTACATACTTAGAGAGGAGGAAACAACAGTGTATTGGAGAGTTAGATGAGAAATTTCTTAGGGACATAAAACTACGACGCGTTGTTATTTAACATTCGATTCGGTTCGCAAACTCAATATTTTTTGACATGAACCAAACCGAATCATCTTAAGGAACCGGCGGAACCGACCATTTTCAATTCGGTTCGGTGACTTTTTGTTCACCCCTAGTGAGTACCTCCTTGGCAACCCTAAGGAGGTGCATTTACCGATGGTTGTTATCGTCTAGGTCGCTGAATATGCTCATAATTTCTTCCATGCTAAACCTCCACGTTCTCAAGACTTCTCTGATGACTAAACTATCTCCGTTCATGTACCCGATCCGGTTCAAAATCCATCCTCTAAACACCTTGATAAGTAAAAAATATTACTAGCTCTTATTAATTATCCAACTTCATTATGCCTTAAAAAATCAATTTTTGTTCATTAACAATTATGTGAGCCTTAACAAATGGAGGGGACCATGACAGACTTCCATGCTCGGTTGCTGCAAAGAGGAAGATAATTGATCAAGTGGTGGGAAACCAGCACCTTGTCTGATTTTCTGTCTTGAAATTTCTTTATCCAATATGAATGCTTATATATCTATCCCATTTGTGAAAAAGAAAGAAACTTCTATATTGCTGTCAAATTTTTCCTCTATACAATCATTTATCGTGTGATAATGTAATGGTAGAATATGCTACAGTATTGAGATGTACTTCTAAATTTTTTTAAGAAAAATTATACTTTTATTTCTCAAACTATCATTAATAAATACTTTAAACCTTAAATTTTTAAACATTATAGTTTAAACTTTTAACTATATGAAACTTATAATTGTAACCCTCATAGTAGATTTGTCTATTCTTCGTTAGTTTTATCAAAACTACGTCATTTTTAATAGTTAAAATGACGTCGTTTTATGTTATCACATATAACTTTCCTCAATTTACGAAACACATCTCAGAAGGACAAAAACCACAATCCCTATTTGCCCTTTTGACCAAGTGCCCTAAGAAGTTGCCCTTCTCCTCTGTGAATGAAAGACTCGGTGAAGAAGAGAAATTTTTTTCTTAATGATGTTGTTTTGATAAAAATTAATGGGAAATAGACAGAGCTATTATGAGAATTACAATTATAAATTTCATATAGTTTAATGTTTAAACTGTAATGTTTAAAAATTTAGGGTTTAAATTGTTTATTAGTGATAGTTTAAAAAATACAAATGGAACGTGTTTTGTTATCACTTGTTTAATTCATATTTTCTTTTATGTTTATTAAGAATGAGTTTGTTGATAGAATCAAAGTCAGTCCATTTCATAATGACGCCGAAGATTTCACAACATCACATTTGATTTATAATAAACATTTAAAAAATTGTTTTTTTTTTCTAAATTCGAATTTATCTTAGTCATAAAAATTTTGATCTATAACTTATAAGCCAAACTTTACCTTATACATTTCCAAACAAAAATTGTGAAAGTTGGTAAAAAGAATCTCTTAAAACCCAAGAATCTTTTTCGCTTTTGGGATATAATATCAAGGTTAATTTTTTATTAGATTCCACATTAATATACTAATACTACTATTACTTTCGCCTGTATCATATTGGGATCTAGTCCTTGGTAAACCATCATATTTATTATATAAAACCCAAATTTTGGCACATTATTATGCTTTAACTTTGAACAAGTCTCTCCATAGTATTTTGCTTTAACTACATTAATTTAATAAAAACCTATTTATTATATAAGTCTATCACAATAATATGCTTTAACTTTGGGGTGAGTTTAAAGATATAATTTCTTGATATGTAAATAATGAATTATAAATTAATTAATGTAATAATTATACGAAACCCTCCTAAAAAGAAGTTTTAATGTGGAAAAGTGGGTGCAACCATGTGAGTGTTAGGTATTATCACTACTACTTCTAAATAGGGTTTAGGAGGAGAATATTTTTGGACACATATTACCCTTACTATTATATGAAATTCTAAATTGATAAGTTTTTTGATATTCTCTTTACCAAAATTACATTTATCATGTCAAATAGTAACAATATATTAGTTGTAAAAAATTAAGAGACATATTAGTTTAAATAGATCGAATTTTGTTAAAGAATTGAATAAGTGAATAATTTGATATTGAAATTAATACTTCAAATCTTTTTTTTTACCTTTTTTAAGTCTATATTATATATAAATGGGACTAAGAGAGAAATTATTTTTTGACACATGCCCTCACTATCACATATAATTCTGAATTGATACGTCTCCTAATATTCTCTCTACCAAAATTATATATTTTATTCTAATTATTTAAAGTATATGAGTTGTAAAAAAATCAGAGATACATTAGTTTAAATAGATCAAATTACATAAAAAATTGTATAAGTGAATAATTTAATATTGAAATTAATAATTCAAATCTTTTTTATCTTTTTGAGGGAATAAAGTCTATTAACAACATAACAACAAGAAAACTAATTAACAAGAGTTAATATAAACACCAAATGAAAACACCAAGATGAATCATATCAAACTAAATACAGCAATAAACCGAAGCAGAGTCAAGCTTCACAATACGATCAACAACAAAATTACAGTGTCTAGGAACATGTCAAACTGAGATATTAATTAAAAAAGTTCTTAACACTACAACAAAAACGCTACGTTAGTGGCCAAAAAAAGCTATCATAGCGTTTCCTAAAATGTGATATCTGCCAATGTTATAAAAGTTCGAACCTATGATACCGATTTTTAGATGCTATGGTAACCCTACCATAGCGTTTTTTAAATACCGTGATAAATATTTTATAACATTTCTTTGAAACCATTGTATCTCTTTCATAGCATTTTTCAAAAGCTGTAAAAGACTGTTTGGTAGCATTCTTTTCATGTTATAAAATGTTGTGAAACATGTTGTTACGTTTTCCATAACATTTTATTAATGCTATGAAATACTTTTGATAATCTTTTTGTTGCTTATTCTTACAACTATACAAATATAAAAAATAATTAACTTTTTGACAATATCATAAAATAACGAAATCACATCATTTTATTTGATTACTCAAAATTATTACATTCTATTCCACTAGAAATTATATTTCAAAATGACAATTACATATTGATTTTTACATAGAGCAAACAAAAACAATATATCCTAAGGAAAAGATTAAAAACTAATATAAGTTCACATCTAAATAAATCTTACAACCACATCACTTAAGTTATGTAGATCTAGGATTGACCATAGAAGGAGGGGAGGTGGTAGTCTTTCAGGTATTGAAGCTTCATGAACCATTGTGTTATTGGTTGTAGGAGAACCCTGTGACTTGCTTGCATAAAAGCCCATTTGGTCTTAGTAGTCATTACTTATAGGTAAACAAGCCTAGAATAGCATAGATGCAAGAGCAACTTACATCAATAAAAATCACATTTATGCTTTATTTTCTGAAAATAGTAAATATATTAATACAATAGAGGGAAGAAACAAGCACAAGCATGAGGAATATAGATAAACCAAAAGTCAAGGGAACATTTACCAAACTTAGAAGAACACATGAAGATTTGAATACAACTGTAGAAAGAAAACATTTTAAGTGTTACAGTGAGACTCTTGCAAAAGTTAAGTGTGCAAAGTTGTGGAGCAACAAGGAAACACGTTTCAGGATAACAACAACTAATAAGTAACTTTGGGCACTTCATGTAACTTGAATACTCTTAAGTAGAGATGGATAGTAAAGTCTTACTGCAAAAATTAACCAAATTTTCAAAGATCTGAGATTTTTCATACATAAGTGATAGATCAAGCTTAGACTACTAGCTCATAAAGAAAACTACACTATCTATCTCTCAATTTTCAGTTTGAGAGTCGTTGCATACTACTGTAGTGAGAGAATGATATTTACATCATCACACAGCCGCTTCATGCTTGACGATTCACCAACAAAATTTGGGGAAATTTTTTTAAAACAAGAGAACAATTTGGAGAAGAAAAAAGGGAAATAAGAGGTGTGGCAATAGAAATAGAGGAATTAGTCGTGAAACTAACTAACAACTCCAAGAAGACGTAACTACAAAACATTAGTCTCCCTAAAAGCATCTCACCCTACCATAAAACTAGATTACATCTAAACTGAAATAGAACAAACATTAGTCTCCCTGATATACCAGATTACATCTATTCCCACTAATTTGTTGTTAGTGGCTATTGACTAAAAAAATGTCATAAACTAATTATTGTTCAAACTGTAACAAAAGTGCTGAAATTTTATATTAAACAGAAGAGCAAGAGATGGTGGGTCAGTCAAATCTTTTAACTAAATGAGAACACTTAAAGAATTATGAATTGTAGAAAACATAGCATTTATCGTATAAGATTGAGGCAATGCACCATAAAACTTCACATAAATCTAGTAAAATATTAGTCAACACATAAAGAAGAGTAAACTAGCAGAAGAAAGTTTATAATATTTAAAAGTGCAAAGAAATAAGAGTGACTAATTTTCAGATGAAGCGTGTCTAAATACATTGGTATACCTTTCAAGCAAGCTAACCCTCAGACCCATCTGTAATTGCTGCAGCAATGAAAACACTAGTTGTAGCTGTTGTTCCCCACCACCTATCTGCGTAGAAGTCTGACAACAAAACTCTTAAGCTAGGATCATCAATAAAACATCCAATTAAAGGACTTCAGATCAATTAGTTAACATAATAAAGACAATAAAAAAGAATCTTTAGATAGACATTTTACTAGTATAATGAACCTAGCATGCTAGCACAAAACAACTTAATGGACTTAGACTCAGACTATATAGCAAAAAAATCATTAGACCTCCCAACATCGAAAGCTTAGACAAGCAAATCAATAAAACACAAACTAACTACAACCACCACCATATTTCACAAATTAACTAGCCAGAATTTCATTCTTCCTCTTCTCACATGGGTAACGGGAGGGACTAGTGAAAATATCAATTAATGAAGCTAAGGCATCGAATATTGCACAAGCTCTTATCCATAATCCTTGTCGGCATTAGAAATTTTCTAGAAGCTCTCATTCCGTAAGTAGCTTATCATTTGTTGCATAGGCTGAATACTTAGAATTTTAGGAAAAAAAAATTTAGTTAGTGCTCTATGACAATTAATAGTAGTTTAAAACACTTTTTTATGTTGTCAACAGACATGGACAAAAATGCATAAAAAATTTAAAACTAATAAACTCAAGCTTAAAACAAAGAAATCATACCTCTGTTAGACAAAAATGAAGCCACAGATGCTTTCATCTGTGACAAAAATGAAGGGTCATGCCATTATGTCTTCTGATTTTTTCGGTAAGAATCTAAACCACAAATATACAATCAGAGCAGAATATAATATAAGAATCTATCATTCTAAAGAAAAATGAGGTACATCCCTAAAGAAGCGAAGTGAATGGGTGAATTTACATTAAGTGGTTAGAGACAGAGAAACAAAGATATTTTCATTGCAGTCTGATGGAAAATAAAGAGCTTTGCTTCTCTGTTTTCGGAGGTCACTGATTCCCATGATTATGCATTTTGAGCCCTCACTCTCTGTTCTTATGAGATGAAAAGGTAAAGACAGATAGAAGCCATGAATGCCCAACCTCACTACGTTGTGTCTGCGTTTTCCAGCCCTACCTATCTATTCTCAAGGACGAAAGAACAATAGACATGGAAGCCATGAAAAGCCAACTCTTGTACGAGGTAGACATGGAAGCCATGAAAAGCCAACTCTTGTACGAGGAAGAAAATGAACTTGGAAAATCAAAACCTACGTCACTCGCTTTATAATAAGTCTATCACAATATTATGCTTTAACTTTGTGGTGAGTTTAATGATATAATTTCTTGATATGAAAATAATGAATTAGAAATTAATTAATGTAATAATTATACAAAACCTTCCTAAAAGGAAGTTTTAATTAGAAAAGTGGGTGCAACCATGTGAGCGTTAGGTATTGTTAATAAATACTAGAGTTCATATTCCAACATATAATATACATTACATTAAACATAAACTGCTTTAGTACAGAATCTGTACAACCACATATGTGTTTTTGGAAAGTCAGATTTATTGTTTGGGCTTAATTCAAGAATGAAGTTATTTCTGGATTAACTTAGTAAAATTGAGATATTAATTCATTTATTAAAAAAAGAAAAATGTAGGTATGAACGAATGGGTAGAATTTTTTTTTGTTAAGGTAAATATATTTACATGGCTCGGGCACACGTTGAATCATATCAAATTGTCTTAGAACACGATCCGGTTGATGCCATTCCACTATATGAAAGCAAATGAGGGGAGAGACAGACCGCCATATATCTCCTTGCATAATGCAGTATTCAGGAAGTGTATGGATAATATCATTATAAGGTTGCCATATAACCTATAAAAACCATATTATAAATAATATGACAAAACTCGAGTATTACCTATGTTATAAGTAAAAAGTATAGTATTTACATGGTCTAGAGTTTAACTATCTAATGCAAACCGATACATTTCGAGAACATGTGTGGAGCTCTCTGTGAGACTAAAAACATCTCTCGATCTATGAGGTAAATTGCACAGTTAAATACATGTAAATGATAACATACATATATAATAGTCAAATGATAACATACATGTATACTACTAGGTATATTTTCTTACACTGTAGGATACATGTCATTGTCATGGAATGGAGAAGAAATTGTTGCACTATCGTGTACTCAACCCCACCACACATATTGTCACTATACAAGTTTATGCTAGGACCTCCTACATCTCTAGCATTTTTGGTAAAATATAACTCAATTGTATTTGGTGGAGGAATTTGAAGCACAATAGTAAAGATCACATGAGCATCGTTATCATTCCGTATCAAAAATTTCACATAGTTGAATGACCCAGCACCAAGAGTAAGTGGGTAACGATAAACTATGTTCAAATTTCAATGTAGACGGTCAATTGACAAGGCTTCAGATAAAGTATTATATAGCTCGTTAAAAGTAATATTCTTATGAATTACAATTCTCCTCATTGAAGTTTGATCATAAAAAACTCCATTTGCACCGATTACGACATTACCATTCATGTAACATAAAACTATCATATGCCTTTCCCCCATTTGTCAACCTACTAAACAATACACAACAATTTCTGAACTAGATCTAGATATTCTATAAATTAATCTACTAATTCAAAGTTCATAACTACAATTTCATAATATATCAATCTGTTCATAAATAAAATCTTACAAATTAAAAGTTTAAACATCACATAATTGAGAAAATATATCTAAAATTGAATAATTTCAAGATTTCAAGAACCCAAAACACATGAAAATCTAGGGTTTGAGAGAAATTAAAGAGAGATATTACAAAATTAATGACATATATCCATACAACATTCATAAAAAATGAATAATTTCAAGATTTGAACAACAAATTTAAGAGATCAAAGGAGTTAGAAATATACCTAGGGTTTGAGAATTTTTTGCTAGTAATTTGAGAGATTGAGAATTTTTTTTTGTGAATGAGAGTGAGATAAGAGTGAGGGAGTGCAATGCCGACGAAATGATAGTAAATTTCGGCCACAATTGATGACGAACGGCGGCGGGCTTTGAGGGGTTTCTTCTGTTGGTGGGCGTTTCTTCGCCGAAGCAACTCTTTGCTTTCTGTCGTGTCTGTATGCAAGGAATATAAATGTATCGTTGTAGATGTTTTTTATAAAAACGCCTTCTACTTTTGTGAATACGTCTTCACAAAAAAAATTTTCTGCGTGGCCTTATTTGTGGCCACGCCAGCACAAAGGCGTCTTTACAAAAGACGCATTCGTCTTAGCTGTACGTTTCTACCTTACTTTTGAAATTTGTTTAAAAATATAATATTTTGATTATTATTTTCAAATATACCGTAGAATGCACAAATTTCCCCTAAAATTGAGCTAATACTCTGTATTTTTCTGCTGGATTTTTTATAAAATATTTGGAGAACATGGAATCATGTTTTCTCAAGGAGACAGAAATTCATATAATTAAGCAATCATTTTTGTTAAATATGGATCCCAAATTGGGTAACAAGTAATATGTTAGTAAGATCACAACAAAAAATTAATCTCTTTGTTCTCTTTTATTCGTTTTCAATTTACGAAATTTTCAGAGTTCTTTGACGTCTGACTTGTTATAGTATATGTGTGTTATTTTTGTATAACGATCACCAGATTTAAATACGGGAAAGTGGGGGTTTTACTCTACCTATGTTTTCTCAAAGAGTTTACCCAAAATGAGCTTAATAAAACAAAGAGTAAATATCTAGAAATATGAAAATGAAGTTCTATTAGATAAGTGAAATTATGAAAATATATATAGATTTCGTTCGAGTTCAAAGCATTTATCACATATTTTTGTGGACACATATTTTTGTGGACACATATTTTTGTGTGATATAAGAAATTCTCCTGTTTTAATAAAATGGGATTCCGAATTTCCTTTGCTTGAAGGCCCTAATAAAAAGTGGAATGCCAAAGCATTACGAAATAATTGGAAAGACAGTTGCTTAATTTCTAATCAATCATTGATTAAGGAGCCAAACATTGCATCTTTTTTTAGTAATTTTTTCAACATAGCCATATGACTTTTCCAAGACGTATAATCTATATTATACTCATTCGCAGTCTCGAACAGGCGTTGATACGACTCGTGAACGCGCATCGCAAATAACATCATTCCATCAATAGTTTAAATTTCGAGGATAGAATGAATGCTCATTGATACTCAACCTGTACGATAAAATCGTCATTATAAGTCATATTTATGATTGCCAGCTTCAGTGGGTCAAATGGAAATTAGGAACGATGAGGTGGTTGCCTTGTCAATATTCCTTTATCAATTTTGAAGTAACCCTTTCACCTATAACCACTGACTCATTGGTTCGTGATTCCATGACTGAGAATAATGGTAGAGATGTAGTTAGTGCATATAAAACTGTCTATATTGAACCGCCAATATTTTTACAAATCAGATTTCACTGTTCAAATTTTTATTTGTCCTGAGCTAGTTCGATTTTGACTATAAAACATTGAATCTGATGTCCAACAGTCAAGAACGGCAGCGATACAATTAATGACTAATTCTAAATTAAATAGTTAATTAAATTTTAAGTGATTAAATGATGTGACGATCATTTATAATTTGATGTTAGTTTTAAGAGAATAAGTAATATCTCAATCATTTATAAATTGATATTTTAAAACACCAACTTCTAAATAATTATCATATTACTTTTGTTGATGGCTAAATCTCTGGGGGTGAAATTATGCCAACAATGTCTCTGCTCCATTTCTCTATCCATACCTGCAATGGGAGAAGGTAAAGCAGAGGACCAAGAAAAGGGGGTGGTGTACTTTTTAACTCTAACAGCCTAAAGGGCCCATCAATCGTGAATCGCCTCTTGTGCTTCTCTAAAAAAGCCTCCATCTCGGCCCTCATCCTGATGAGGAACTCATGGCTCCGGTCAACATTGTCATCATATGGATTGTCGTATTATGCGTGATGTATATGGAGAGGACTTGAGTTCTGCCAGGCTGAGGTTGAGGTTCTTCGTTCACAGGTGCAAGAGAAAGACAATAGCCTTTAAGAAGCCATTGCTGAGGTTAAAGTGTTGTAGGTGGAAGAGACTAAACTTGGCAATATTATCCAGATATTGCCTCTTAAGGATGTACTTATAGAGACCAATGCTAAACTTCCCAAGGTAACATACGATATAGCTAAGGCCCAAAATGCTGCTATGGGGTCAAAAGATGAGCTTAATATGATAAGCTCGATCTGAGGCCAAAGCTGCTCGGGGACATGCTTTGAAGGCTGCTCAAGACATGCTTATGTTTCAATCAACCAGGAATGATGCTTTGTTTGAAGAGTTTGGTGATGGCGTAGCCATGGCCAAGGAGTCGATTTTGGTGCATTATCTTTCTTTAGACCTCATCTTTCTCCCAAAAGTGTCTAACATTTCTCCTCTTTGTCTTCCTTGGACCTGGTTTTTAGTAAACACTTGTTTTTTTTTGAAATGAAATATATGATGTTTATTGGCTTTATGAATGCCAACTGTAATTTTGTTTGACATATCATCTCTTCATTCTTATGCATTGCTCTTGCTCTTTATTTGTTGGGGTCTTAGTAATGGCCCTTCTTGCCCCCTAGTGCGGGCCGTTATAATTGTCAGCCCAGACTAAAGTGTGGTGTTGAGTCGTGAGGTTAGGTCTGATGACCCTTGGGTTTACTTCGGCCTTGAGGAGCCCAATGGTATTGTCAGTCTCGATTGTGACCATGAGGTGAAGTTTGAAAAGCCCTTGGGTTCGCTTCTACTTTAAAGAGCTTGAAGGTCTTAGTAGCATTGACATTGGGGTACAGTTTATTAGTATTTGGGTTGGCTTCTACTTTGAAGAGCTCGAGGGTCTTGGTAGCATTAATCTTGGGGTACATTTTATTGGTAATTCGGTTCGCTTCTACTTTGAAGAGCTCGATGGTCTTGGTAGTATTGACCATGGGGTACGACCTAAGTGTTCAAGAATTATCATAGATACTAAAAGAAGGGTCATATCTTAGTCCCTTTCATTCCTATCTGAAACCATACATTTGCTTAAGGGTAATCCACTTGCTTAAGGGTAATACACTTTCAAGTGTTGTAGGTGGAAGAGATTAAACTTGGCAATATTATCCAGATATTGAAGCGTGAGCAATTCCCTCTTAAGGATGTACTTATAGAGACCAATGCTAAACTTCACGCTTCAATATATGGATAATACATTTGCTTAAGGGTAATACACTGTACATTCATATATGAAACCATACATTTGCTTAAGGGTAATACACTTTCAAGTGCTCCGCATTCCATGGGTGCTTAAGTATGCTCTCCCAACAATCTTCCAACTCATAGGTTCCAGGCCCAAGTGTTCGAACAACTTTATAAGGTCTTTCCCAGTTGGGGCCAAGAACCCCATGAAACGATCAGACCCAAACTCTCTTTTTGCAGGACCATGTCATTGACTTTGAATGACCTTTCTTTCACTCATGAATTGTAGTGGCGGGCCACCCTCTACTTATATGCTAATGTTCTTAGTCGAGCTTGTTCCTGATGTTCTTCAATTAGGCCGAGTTGGACTCTAGAGGCTTCTTCATTCATCTTCTCATCATATGACCACTGCCTTTGCGTGGGTAGCCCAATTTCCACAGGAACCATTACTTCCATCCCAAATGCAAGAGAAAAATGGGTCCTCCCATTAAATCCCGAGTAGTGGTTCGGTAGAACCACAGAACCTGGGGAAGTTCTTCTAACCATGCTCCTTTTAAGTCTTGGAGCCTTACCTTCAGGGTGTGCTTGATAATTTTATTAACTATCTCCACTTGTCCATTAGCCTGAACATGGGCTAGGGGACCTGATCTGCTTGATACCAAAGCCATCACAAAATTCCCTGAACCTTGCATTATCAGATTGCTTCCTATTATCTGTCATGATAGTATGAGGAATGCCAAGTCTACACAAAATATTTTACTAAACAAAAGTGGTCATCTTTTGTTCAGTGATTGTCGCCAACGGCTCAGCCTCAGCCCACTTAGTGAAATAGTCCACAGCTACAATGGTGAATTTTACTTGTCCTTTTACCATTGGGGCCTATGAGGTCGATCCCCTATTATGAAAAAAAGGCCACAGACTAATCACTAATGTGAGCTCTTATGGGGGCTGCTGAAGGTAAGGGGTAAATTTCTGGTAATGATCACATCTTTTCACGAATTCCTTAGCATCTTTCTTCATGTTGGGCTAGCAATAGCTCTGCCTAATCAGTTTGTGTGCCAGAGCTTTTCCCCTACATGGTTTCCACATGTACCTTTATGTACCTCCTTCATGACATAGTTAGCCTCCGCCTTTCTCACACACCTCAGGTATGGTAGTGAAAGCCCCTTCGGTATAGGATTCAAGTGGTATATGATAGGGGAAGAAGCATTCCGTTTAGGGAAAATGGGAAGTTCATGAACTCCAGAATGAAAGGGATAGATTGAATATTAAAATCGTCGTTAACTACTGAAAGACTAAAATTAGCCTAGCGAATAAAAATCTTATAAGGATGTGACTATAGTAAATAATCCATAAATAAAACATTCACATGTTGGTACGGTTTATAGAAAGACTTGGGAGGAGCATTTGAAACACGTAGAGACTGTTCTAGAAGCTCTCGTGAGCAGCAGCTAAAAGCCAATACGGAGTTATGGAATTTCAACCAGATTTGGAGGATGATTGTGAGCCTTCAAATCAGATCTATTCGACTTTCGCAGGATTCCTAGCCCATCTTTATATGTTCATTTTGATTCAACTCATGCTAATTCTGAATATTGAAAGATTATCCACCGGATAATAATACTCAAATTTGAACTCTCAACAGCCCTTCCAAATTCTAGACGAATACAAGATAAAAAAAAGATCAAACATCGCAAGAAGCTCTATTGGCTCCTGACATCACAAAAAAGACAAAGCATGGAATAACTTCACTAGAGAAATTAAAAAGGGGGAATCAAATGTTAATAAGTAGAGAACTTCCATCCTCTCCCCCTCGCCAGACTCATTCTCAATCACGATAGTGCCCTTTTAGAACTTTAGGGCTTTTAATGGGTGAGCTTCGCAAAAGGCTATCTCGGACTTCATGAAATCCAAGAAAAGTGATATGATTTTACTCTAGGAAACTCAAGTAAAAGAAGAAGTAATACATCTGTAAAAAATGAAAAAAAATGCTCGCAACTGCTATCTTCCTTCGAAAAGTAGAGGCGGTGACTCTTTGGATTAACTTAAACAAATAAAATAAGGTTGTTCCAACTCACATTGGAACCTAGACCATTACTATAGAATTCACTCCCTAGACGCTAACGTGGAATGGATAGCTACATAAGTTTATGCTTCAGCATCAGTTTCTCACAAACAAGCAAGACCTATAGAATGATTCGTCCATACCGTTTCCAACCTAACTTGGGGCATTATATGAAAGTCAAATTATTGACTTAGATAATCAAATATGAGAAGGGTTCATAAATACTGAAAGACTGAAATTAGACTATCGAATAAAACTCTTTATGAGGATGTGACTATCTATAGTAAATAATTCATAGCGAATGGGATAGATTGAATACTAAAATCATATTTAACTATTGAAATGATACTCCACATTACTTCCTTTTGAAGATAAGGTTTGTTGTAGACTGGGAAGTGCCGAAGAAAGAGAGAGCAGGCACCAGTGGTGAAGCGAATAATGGGATCCATCCATTCCAAAATGGGTGAGATCTAATTCTATAGATTCAAATACCTGATGTTTAGGCGGGTAAGTTGTTCCATCATGATAGTCTTATCCAACTCATGTCCGGATGTTGAGGTTAGTCTTTCCAGAGAGTTTGCATTATTGTTCTGAGACCTCGGGATGTGATCGACTTGATGACTGCCAAGTCTTAAGAGGAGGGTCTTAACTTGAGAGGGGTATTGTTCCATGCGCTAGAAGTCCGTTTTCACTTGTCCCACTTCAAGTTATGAGTCACTATATATTATAGGATTTCTAAACCCCCAAGGCCATAACCAACCCCAAACCTGCTAACAATGCCTTATACTTTGCTTCATTATTTGGGGCTGAGAATATGAACTTGAGGGCATATTCGAGCTAGATTCGATCAGGGGTCGTTGGTTTCTTTGTCCTTGATTGAGGTCGGAGCTAATTCCACTAAGAAATCAATGACAGCCTCAAACTTGATTGCAATCCATGGTTTGAACTTTATCTCAAACTCTGATAACTCAATAGCCCACTTAGCTATCCTTCCAGATATCTCAGGTTTCATCTGCACCTATCTCAATGGATATTCAATCCTGATAGTGATTGGGTGTGCTTGAAAATAGGGTCTCAATCCTCGGGCAGAGGTAACAAGCACGTAGGTTAGCTTCTCTAAGTGTTAGTATCGCGAATCAACATCAGTGAAAGCTTTGGTGGTGTAATACATAGCATGTTGGATTTTCCTCTCTTCCCTAACTAGGGCCGAGCTGACTGCCGCTGGAGTTGTAGCCAAGTATACGAAGAAAACCTCACCTAGGAATGGCTTGCTCAATAAAGGTGGCTTCCCTAAATACTCATCCATCTACTTAAAGGCCTTGTTGCATTCATCTTTCCATTGAATATCCTTTCCCTTTTTTAGTGCTCGAAAAAAGGGCAGGCACTTGTCTGTTGCTCGGGACACGAACCGATTTAGGGCAGCTACTCTCCCATTCAACCACTACACTTCCTTCATATTTCAGAGTGGTTTCATCTCCACAAGGGCTTGGATCATACCTGAGCTTGCTTCAATCCCCCTTTAGCGTACCATGAACTTAAGAAATTTCCCCGTCCCTACTCTGAAAACACACTTTGCTGGATTCAACTTCATATTTTATTCCCTTAGAGTTAAAAAATATTTGGCTAGGTCTGTAAAGAATGAGGTAATGGTGGTGTTATTGACAAGTATGTCATCTGCATATACTTCCATATTCCTCCTTATTTGCCTTGCAAACATCTTAAGAGTTGATATGCGGCCCCAACATTCTTTTTTATCATTCGATGTGTACATTATTATCTAAATATAGCCAGATTATGCATCCATGAAACATAAGACATCATACCCTGATGTGGCGTCTACTTGCTGGTCTATCCTTGGAAGTGAGAAGGTATCCTTGGGGTAGGCCTTGTTGAGGTCAGTGAAATCAACACACATTCTCCACTTCCCATTAGATTTTTTTCACCATTACTACATTAGCTAGCCACTAGGGGTAGTGGACCTCCCTGATGAGTTGAGCCTGCAAGAGCTTACCCACTTCTTCATTTATGGCCTCAGTCCTCGCCTTGTCAAATTGTCATCTCTTTTGCCAGACTGATTTATCCTCGAGGTTCATGAGTAACATGTGTAATAGGGCCTTTCAGTCTATACCCGATATGCCATCATGTGTCCAGGAAAAGACATCCATGTTAGACTAGAGGAATGTAATCAGCTCAGCTTCTAATTACTTGGTAAGGTTACTCCCAATCTTAATCACTTTAGTTAGGTCACTTGTAACCATCACAACTTCCTTAACATCTTCTGATGGTTCCGCCCGAGCTCTACCTTCTTCATGGTCATTTGGTGTTACTTGCAATGGGGTGTCTTATGAGGCGACATCCTCCTCCGTCATGTCCCCGAAACTTGGAGCATTATAATATGTGTTTCTCTCTAGCACAGTGATGTGGTGTAACGTTCTTTGGAGGACCTCTGCCTCCCTTTGACAGTTCCGACACCATGTGGAGTAGGGAAATACATGACTTGTTTGTAGGATGAGGGGATTACTCTAGCCATGTGTATAAATGGTCGCCCCATGATCTCGTTGTAAGCTTGGGTGTCATGGACCACCGTAAATTTTATTTTTAGTGTGACCTGATGTGGGTATTCTCCCATGGTCACTAGAAGTTCTAGGTTCCAGTTAGGGAATATGATTTCTCCTCCAAAGCCTACTAGGCTAGTGGCCTCGAGAATGCAGTCATTTGGATCAAACCCCATTTGAATCAGGGCTTCCATCTCTAGTATGTCAGCAAAGCTACCTCTATCGATATGAAAATGGTGGACTTCAATGTTCGCGATGGTAAGGGTGACCACTAGGGCATCATTATGGGGGTGGCGGACACCCACTAGGGCTCGATCGGTAAAGACTACCTCTTCTTTGGCAAGTATGAAGTAATATGTGTTGGTGTCTTGCGGCTCTCCATGGAGATAGTGAGAGGTTATAGAGGTTGCATTAAAATAGACGTCAGGTTCCCTCCTTGCCTATCAGGCTAGGTTCCCCCAACTCCAGTTTGAGTTACCTCCATACAATCCTGCCCATATGGTTCTTACTTTCCTAATGGTTGTTTCTATGGGTCTAGTTTCCTTGTCAGCCCTCTGTGGTGGTGGTGGACTGTGCTCTCGTCGCCTGGTGGAAACATACTCCTTGAGATACCCTCTTTGGACTAGGTTCTCAAGTTCCTGTTTGAGGTCATAGCATTCAGCTGTGTGATGCCTATGGTCTTTGTGAAACAAGCAATATCTATTCTTGTTTCGATGCTCCGGATTCCTTTCAATTTCTATAGTAACCTCAACAAAACTTTATCTCTGATTTTCATGAGTATCTTCTCTTAGGAGTTGTTGGTGGAGTTAGGTTAATAAATCAGTCGACGCATGGAGACTTTGGCTTTCCGGGCTCAAATGGCCTTGCCTCCTCATGAGGCCTCTTCTTCCCTCCGTATTGTGGGTTCTTTCTTCTCTTCCCTTGGCTTGTCCTTGGTTCGGTCCTATTCTCGTGAACTTAGGACCTCAATCGCATTCATAGACTTCTGGGCGTGGGTAAGGAGCTCAACGAAACTCATGGGTGTCTTCTTCGCCAAGGACCATAATAATCTTTTATCATTTAGCCCGACCATCGTTGATGTAATATGTCATCGTTGTACCCCTCCACTTTTAAGGCCTTTGCATTAAACCTAAAGACATAGTCACATAGGTTCTCATCCCTCTGTTGCCTGATAGTGAGGAAATGGATGGCAGACTTCCTATGGTCTATTCCTCCTAGAAATTGGTGGATGAACATCTTGCTGAGTTCACTGATTAATGAGATGGAGCCTAATTTTAGCTCTCGATACCAATAGTAGGCTAATGATGTTAATGCAAATTAGAATGCTTTACACATGATAGCCCATGGGATGCCTTGAAGCTCCATCCAAGTCCTGAAAGTCTCCAAGTGTCCAGTAGGGTCCCTAGTGCCGTCGTAGGATGTGATGGGTTACATTTTACACCGTGGGGACATTTCAGCATGCATTATCTCTTATGTGAATGGAGAATCTGCATGTTAAAGTAGGGCCTCAGTCGAGTACGGAACCTGCATAGCTCGGACACGCCTCATATCGCCTATTTACTCTCAAAGCTATTTGATCTCTACGCCTAACCCCAGATCACTGTCCATTGTATCTTTGACCTTGGTTTGCGCCCTCCTTTTTTCATTGAGCACCGTGCAAAGATCCTCAGGGTTGTTAGGATGCGCAACTCGCGGTCGTCTGGTGTTTATCCTAGCGGTCTGGGCTTGTTGCGCCACCTCATCTTCTATGTTCTCATATGGATCATGGTTCCTAACGTGAGGGGCCTGAAGCTGATGGTTAAGGGCTAGAGTAAGGGCTTGGACTTTCCTCTACAATTCAGCAATTTCTCTCATTGGGTTCGATGGTTTCTTCAGACATTGACCCTTCGAATTGGTTCGGGTACATGGGGTGGCACTTCCTCAATAACCGGGGCCTCCCTCAAATGCGCAGAAGCGGTAGGCCTTTAGCTAGATCTCATTATCCTATTGGATCTTCGACACATTTTCTTAGCTCTTTAGTGGAAACTATGAGGCAACGTATGTTTACCCTTTCATTCCCAAAGACGACGTCAATTATTGACGACAAAATTTTTGGGGTGAGATTAGGTCAACAATGTTTCTGTTCCACTTCTTTCTCCACACCTGCAATTAGGGGAGGTAAAGTAGGAGACCAAGAAAGAGGGGGGGGGTCTCCTTTTTACCCCTCTAAAGCCTAAGTTAATAAAGGTATGAAGGAGAGTAAAGTGGTGAAGTAGTTGAAAGTTGTTGCGTACCTCTTAAAGTGCATTTACTAGGGTATTTCTAGTGTGAAGCTAGCCTTAAGGCTGAGTTGGTCATGATATAGTAGCAGGCCTCTCCTCTAATGGGGTGCCTCCTCGAATCAACCTTCGGCATCAGGCTTCTTTGATTGGCGTGGTTGGGTACGAGGCGATAGGTGATGATATCGGGTGTTAGGACAGCCTATCCTTGTATCCCATAATGTACTTCCTCGACCTCTATTGGACTGGCCATATTAAATGCTCATGATGACACATTGTTGGGTGCAGGTTGACTAGCTCCTTGGGTAGTGAGCTTTATACTTTTTCTCATTCTCCCATCCCTGATTGGTCTAGGTGTATTAAATGTATACGATGACACTCTGCAAGCTTTTACCACATCCTAGATACTCTACTTGAACTGAGGTGGGAGATTTCCCACCCTTAATTCCTTCTTCGTGCGGAAACCTTCTCATGTTGGGACTTATTTAAAACACAAGTTGATTAACACGAGTATCACTTACACCTCGAGAATCCTGGGATGCTTGGTCCCAGGGAGTGTAAACTCCCCCAAAACGTTGGCCCTGGGTTGGGCGGTCTTCCCCGAGTCTGAGGGTTAGGCCTCAGGGTGAACCACCATCCCCTAAGGCCTAGGACTTGAGTTGGATCGGCTTCTCCGAAGCCTAGGCCCTATGGTTGATAACCTCCATGACACGCGAGCACTTGTTCATGAGTGTGAAGGTCTCAACCGCATTAACATGTCCTTAAAGGTCTTTTGTACATGCCCGAAAGATGGGTATAACTTCATCACTTAAAATTTGGTCAGTTACATAATCACCCTAAAATTATTCTAAAATTATATGTTAATTGACTCTAAGTTAAGAATCTCGATCGTTAGTCAAGCCAACAACATAAAGTTTATAATTTTGGGCGTCCGTTCTCACTAAATATCAAAATGCAATATATATATATATATACGAATTTTTGTATGTATAGTTTATTTTTTTAGTTAGCCAATTTGGATAATCTAGATCTGATTACATGGCCTAGATCTAACTTCTTCTCTTCTATTAAACCTTAACCACCAAAAAACGGGGACCCTTTTTCCTGTTTGCCAAGTTAGAAAGACAGATACCTCATTGTGTCCTCAAAACTCCTACTGCAACCATTCATGAGACCCCAATTTGTAGAAAAAGCTTCATTATTGATCTCAAACGATGATGTTTAACGATTAATGCAATCAACTTATATTTACTATAATTCATTAGATACGTTTTGTGTTTAAACAGGATGAAGCACTAAACAGGAGGGAGCCATAAACAGGAAGGAGTTCTAAATGGGAAGGAGCTCTAAACGGGGAGGAACTATAAATAGGGAGGAGCTCTAAATTAGAAGGAACTCGAAAAACGGAAAAGAGCATGGAAGTGGGAAAACCTCATCCGAACGGGAAAAGTAAACCTGTTGACGGGAAAAAACTAACATAGGACTCGCGGGGGACCCGTGCCTCTGGAATGGGGAAGGAAGGAACTCATCGAACTGTGCAAAATGGAAAAAGAAGGAGAGCGAGAGCGGATGAAAAAGATAAGAAATAAACAATCAAAAGATTGTGATTGATTGAGTAAGCTAAATGAGTCAGATGAGACAGATTGATAGGCCACCAAGTGGCTGTAATTGATTGGCTCGAAACCATAAAAAATACCAAGTAGCTATGACTGATTGACGGCTGAGCTAGACAGATGGGAAACGAGAAAGGGAAAAGGGCCCACACCTAGCAGGGTAATTCTCACGAATGAGTATAATCCCTAGGTATAATGAGTACATCCATTTATATAGTTATTTTAATCAACTCATGATATTTGGGGAGCCTATGTAAGGCCAATGTATTAAATAAAAAAGGACACATTCAATACAACAACAAAACTCAACTCAGACCCTTTATTCTCTGCTCTCTCTCTATTTCCAATTAACACTTATATAAATTAGTCATTATCGATATTTTTCCCCTTGATCCGTAGTTAAAAAAAATCATTTACATTTTGTTGCTCTCGTTGAGAGAAGAAGAAAAATAGTCTCAAAGATACCCTCAAGAAAACTAAACCATGCCTCAAAAGATGCTACAAAAAGTGTTTAATAGCGTTTAAAAATGCTATAAAAACCTTTTGATAACGTTTAAAATAATGTTATCGTAGGCTTTTTATTGCGTTTAAAAAATTCTATCTTAGGTAGTGGTCTTTTAATAATGTCGGTATACATAACGTTTTCGAAAACGCTATCGAAATCACATGATAGCAGTTTTTAGCCGCTATCCTAGCATTTTTTTGTTGTAGTGGGATCCTACTAGATTGAGTGGAGGGTTGGCTTTGCTATGGACTAATGATGGGATGGTTGTTATCACAAAATTTTCAAGTTTTTTTTTCTTGGCAGCTCTCTTAAATGATCATGTGATGAATACACAATGGAGGCTCTTTGGGGTTTAGATGAGTACAGAGGAAAGTATTCGCATAAATCAGTGGAGGATACTCAGCGACAGAATCATCTCGACAGAAGGGTGTTTGCTTATGGGTGACTTTAACGTAAGGGCGACTTTAACGCAATTATGAGTCCTGAAAAAATGGGAGGCATGCCATGGATGACTTTAATTCGTTTGTGTCAGACGGTAACCTTCGTGACTTGGGATTTAATGGAGTCCCATTTACCTGGTCAAATAGGGGACATTATGACAACCTCATTATGGAAAGGCTGGATCGTGGACTAGCTGATGAGGAGTGGATGGCCTCGTATCATGATACTAAACCACGTCATATTGTAAGTGTTGGCTCGGATCATGTGGTTCTCTTATTGGATACTAATATTTATTTTAACAATTGGAAACAAGTCTTTAGATATGATAGGGGATGAATTGGTTTTGAAAAGTGTGGTGAGACGGTTAAGGAATATTGGAAGAAAGGGAATGGGAATGATAATGAAGTTACCATTGTGGACAGACTCAAAGCAGTGACACACGGGCTGCTTAGATGGAGAAGAAATGAGCGATGATACTGGAAGAGAAGCTTCGAAGTCTATACAGTAATAACGTTGATGCAGCAACCATAAATCAGATTAAGGACACCGAAGATAATTTGAAGCGTGCTTCGCTAGAAGAGGAGAAGTTCTGGAGAGACCGAGCTCGTATGGATTGGTTAGCTGAGGGTCACAAAACACTAGGTTTTTTCATGCCAAAGTCCTGAATCGACGCAGAAAGAATCGAATTCATGGTCTCTATGATGGAAATGGGATATGGGTTTCTCATCATGCAGATATTGTGCGGATAGCTCTGGATTATTTCAAGCTCAGATTTAAATCTTCTCACCCAAGTGATGAGGACATTAATTTGGTGCTAGTGAACATGCAAAAGAAGCTGACGGAGGAGGAGGTGGCTCGTTTAGACCGCGAGGTGGATCAATCTGAAATTGACGTGGCAATCCGGAGCATAAATCCATATAAGTCACCAAGTCTGGATGGATTTTCAGCGAGTTTTTTTCCAACAATTTAAGTCCCACATTCAGCATGATATTTTCAGAATGGTGGCAATTTTTTCAAAAATTCGATAATTCCTAAGGATCTTGATCAGACCCAGATTGTACTGATTCTGAAATCCCAGAATGCAAAATTGACGACCGAGCTAAGGCCTATTAGCCTTTGTAACGTGGCGTATAAGATTATTTCAAAAATCCATACTAATAGACTACGGGAGGTGATCGACAAGCTGCTAAGCAGTGCTCAAAGTGCTTTTATTCTAGGGAGATGTATCAGCGATAACATTCTAATAGCCCACGAGATTGTCCATTCCCTTCGCACTAAGCCAGGGGGAGGAAGAAAGGAGGCGGCTATTAAACTTGACATGTTTAAAGCTTTTGTGGTTGCGGTAATGAGGAGGATGGGATTTTCTGAAAAATGGTGTAACTAGATTTATAAATGCATTTCTACCGTATCGTTCAGCGTTCTCATTAACGGTGATGTATTGGATTCCTTTGTTCCAGAAAGAGTTCTCCGTCAAGGAGTTCCCCTATCTCCTTTTCTCTTTATCTTATGTGCAGAAGCTCTCTCTGCGAACTTATATGAGGCTGAACGCGGGGGACTGATCGATGGTTTTAGAGCTTTTGTTCGTGGTCCTTCTATTTCTCACCTGTTATTCAAGATCAATTTGTTTCTTTTTTTCGTGCCAATGACGTGGAGTTCAGATATAATTCCTCTGTTTTAGTTAGGTATGGAGTTGCTTCTGGTCAATTTATTAATAATAACAAGTGTTGCATCTTCTTTAGTGCCACAGTCCCTAATGAGTTGAGAAGCTATTTGTCGGATATCCTCAATACGAGCCATGATTCTTCGCTGGGTAAATATTTAGGCTTGGAATTAAATTTTGGCCTAGCAAAGATGAAGATCTTTAATGAGATAAAGGAGACGATCAACAATAAACTCACAGGATGAGCTGAGATATTTCTGTTCTCGGCTGGTCGAGAAATCCTTACTAAAATCGTGGCTTAGGGGATTCCTACATATGCAATGTCTTGTTATAAATTATTTGTTTCAATTTTGAATGATATTTGTGTTCATATGGGGAATTTTCGGTGGTCGTCTTCAACAATCGATGGTGGAATATCTTGGGCATCTTGGCAAAAATTGACATTTAGCAAGGCATGGGGAGGGTTGGCCTTTAAACAGCTCCAATGTTTTAACTCTGCCTTGCTAGCGAAACAAGGATGAGGTTGGTTAAAAAACTAGATTCTCTTTTCTCTAGTTTATTTAAGACCAGATACTTTCGGGATGGAGGTTTTCTTCAGGCAAAATTGGGCTCCAAATCCTCTTAGGATGGCGAAGTATTTTAGAATGAAGGAAGGTTTTAGCTCGGGGTATTCATTGGAGGGTGGGTGTGGTAGGAAGATTAACATATGGACCGATCCGTGGGTTCCTCGTCCAGAACTCTTTCGGGTCATTACTCCATGCTCCGATAATATTTCCATGGTTCATGAGCTTCTGCGTCCTGGGGGTTCATGGGATATGGAGTCTTTAAAGAATTATTTTTGCGATGAAGATGTTCAGTATATTAATCACATTCATGTAGTCGTGTTAACATTGAAGATGAGCTCATTTGGCATCATACGTGGGAGGGGGAGTACTCAGTTAAGTCGGCACTACAACAAATATGGCATTCTCAGGAGGCAGAAAATCTCGTGAAAAGTAATCCACCGGGTTCTCGCAGAGCCTGTAACAGCCGATCATGTAACAAGTCATGTTTTTCGCAAGGCGTGTTGCCCCCTGCGACGAATGATGTGGTCTTTCACTTTTTACAGGGGTTTTCGACTTCTGTAGAATGTTGTTTAATAGGGTTTTCAGGCCCCTATTGAATGTAATCAACATGTATTTTTAATACTTATGAATTAACATTCACAGGTATTTTTGTATCCTATTAAATCATATGCCATAAGCTTTTTTGAACCTCATTGAAATAGTTTTTTGTTATAAATTATGCCTCTTATTAATAGTTTTTTTTACATATTATAAATACTATTTTTTTACAATCAATTTATACGCACCTGTTTACATACCTATTTAATAATTCAAAATTACATTACTAGACTAAAAGACATTCATACATCATTTCATTTTCACAAAATTTCATTCAAAAGTATCATACATAAGTATCATCTAAAACTATTAGTACTTAGTTAGTTTACTTATACAATAGTATCATCATTCGTTTCAAAAAATAAAAAGCATCTAAAAGTTTCACAGACTCCACAAAATAACTTCAAATTTTTACTGACAGTTTCATATCTCAACTCTTCAAACTTTGATGCCATGTTGAAAAGTCTCAAGTGATTGTAGACCTACATTTTAATGAGAATAGTCATTATACTTGTTTAAATTTCTCACAACTGATATACACTACAACTACAAGATGAACATATTAAGCCTTACACAGCGAAAATATGATACAAAATGAATAGATTAAGTCATTGTACTTGTTTGAAAGTACTATGAATTCACCAATGAACTTTTGTTTTCAAAAATTATAAATTCTGAAAATAATATAATGAATTGAATCCAATATCATATGAATGTAAAATTATGAATATATAAAATACTAAACCCCAAGTGCTTTGAGATTTCTTATACCACATTTTCGATCAGAAAAATATTAAGACCGATGTCCATAACAAATTTTCTAAGTAGACTAAGCTAATGCAGCAAATAGATTACTCTCATCATTACTTAATGTTAAGCCTATTCAAATCTGATAATTGACATTTTCAACAAATTCCTAGAAACTTTGCAAACCAGAAAAATCGTCT
This sequence comes from Datisca glomerata, assembly GCA_003255025.1. Classification (NCBI taxonomy): domain Eukaryota; kingdom Viridiplantae; phylum Streptophyta; class Magnoliopsida; order Cucurbitales; family Datiscaceae; genus Datisca; species Datisca glomerata. Next base: position 1,096,511 of record QANY01001571.1, read on the forward strand.
GACAATGAACTAGTTATCTCAGTCAAGTGTAGTGAAGCCTAGTGCATATATTGAGAGCCAATGAAGGTTGTAATCACTCAACACCTCGTAATTTCAAGTCTTACAAATCAAGGCTCAATTAGTTTTGAAATAGGCACCAGTACCTAGAACTTCACAAGGTTCTTAAACATAGTCAATTGACTCGATCCTCGTAGGAAAAATTATATGCAAATTTATTAGTCATTAATAGTATCAAACGTAATAGCCCCCCAATTGTTCAAAGTGAACCGATTTCTTTAAGCTAAATTATATGTCAGGTAATTATCAACCGCTTCTAATTCCTTTCCCTAATCAGATGACTGGTTCATAACGAATAATACTCAAGTTTTATTCCTGTTGAAGATCTTATCACCATTGATGCCACATATACAAATCTAATTTTTCTGCCACCTCTTTTAGAATTTGGGTTATCCATGCATTTGATAATTAAATGCTAAAAAATATTACTAAGATAATGAGGACTCATATTCCTACATTTCCTATAAGGGCATGGAATTTTTTCAGGATGATCTGCATTCTTTATGGCCTCTCTAATGAAATGTCTTACTCCATGCATGTACTCGTCCTAGACTCTATTAATTCAAAAGTAAAATCTAAGTATTTAAACTATCTTTTCAATACTAAGATTGAACTAGCGTGAGAATTAATTTTCATTACCTGTTACAATGCACTCAATCTTTATCCATCATGCGAAACTGCAACTATGAATATAAGAAGCATATTAATTGCATACATTTGGTTAGTACTTGTATGCGCTAAATAAAACATGTCAAATTTATTCAAGGATTTTTTAAGGTATGGGTTTTCTTATTTATTTTTCTTCCTTTTCCTTTTTATCTTTTTCTTCATTCTTCTTCTCCTCATCCATCTTCTTTTTTCATATGTTGTTTTGTTCTAAGATTTTTTTAAGCAAAAAACTATTTTTAATTTGTTTCTTAATATGTTTTTAATTAGTGTTTTATTCTTATATCGTACGGTACATCTAGAAGAAGAAAAAAGGAAGAAAATTGAGAACATTGCTCAAGACTTATTGTTGTGACAAGCTATATTTTAGTTATAGACTTACTATTGAAACCCTATACTCAAATGTTTATGAAGAAATCATTCACAAAGGCACTAATGTTATACCCGACCCTTTGTAAAGGGACATTTTCATAAAACTGATTTAAAAGATATGTAATTTTAAAATTTGATTCTTAAACGAGATTGTATATATAATTTCATAAACTATTTTAATTAGATAAGATTATTTTAAATTTTGGTTTTTTTTAAATTCTAAAATTTACAAACTCTAGCTCACACCTATGTTTTTAATACCCTAACGCGTACCCTATATTTTTTGATTTGATTCGGCAACCCCTTTTCTCTTCTTCAACCACTCATTCACACCATATAAATATTACACCCAATGTAACCTCTCTCAACTATCTCCCCCACTCTCTCAATTTTTTATCTCAAGCGAACCCCTTGAAATCATCGAAACTCCCATGTTCTCCCTCATTCTCCATTGCTATTTTGCTAACCCCTCATCCTCCATCTTCTTCTCCCTTTCACTTCTGTAAACCCATTCTCTTTCCCCCTTAGCATTTAGCAGACCCCTCTATAAAGGATTTTTCCCATCCACCTTAAGATTAAGGGGAAAATGTATTAATATGGATAAAATTTGTGTAAGTATTAATGAGATAGAAAGATACGTCAATCATCCAAAATTCTCCAAAGTCCCAAGTGTACAATTTTATTGAATATATTGGTTTTATATAGACTTCCTCAATTGCATGGGTTTAATTAAAATTAATCAAACAATAAAAATATCTGATGAGGTACTCATCAGGCCTAGGATAACACCCATTCGTGGGGATCTCCTTTATTCTTTATTTTACATTTGTCACACTCAGCCGCCCATCAATTGCTACCGCATGATAGTTTTCTGTGTTTCAAGCCAATTAGTCAGAACCACTTGGTGGCCTACCAACTTGTCTTGTTTAAGTGGTGTACCCTACTCAATCAATCACGACCACTTGATTATCAGTCTAAACCCATTTTCCCAGTCTGATATTTTGCCCTGTCCTTGAGGTAATGACACTCAATTCTCGAGATGTCGGTTCCTGTTCTTGAAGCGATAATCCCCCATTCTCGAAATGTTGATTCCCATTTTGAAGCGATAATCCCCCATTTTTGAGATGTCAGTTCCCGTTTTTGTAGCGATCATTACTCGTTCTTGCGATATCGATTCTCGTTCTTGAAGCGATCATTACCCGTTCTATGAATAGCTCGTGACTTCAGTCAGTCATCCGTTTCTGTTTTTTTGACGCTTCCTATGAGTCCTCGATAAGTCCATTTTGTCCATGTGGCAGTGAATATTTTTTACCTATTCATTTGCCCCCATTGCTCTTCGACGATGTTCGTCGATGTGCAATGAACGCTCTGAGCACGTGCCCCATTTTTGGAGAACGACTATCCTTGATCTACTTTCATCAATTCATGATCCTTTTTTATTCTACAAAACATTGAGTGTTGTGCAAGAAAAGTCATAAATATTTTTAAATAATGAGATAATGTATCATCATTGCCTCGTTTCTGGGGTTGCTATCACGTTCCTTGGAAACTTCATTGTTCTTAATTTTATTTAATCCTATCGTGACCACGTGGGTGTGGGCTTTATTTTTTTCATTCCCCATGTGTTTCTTCGTTTTATGGCTCTCACATCATGCGTGTTTCTGACCTGTTAGGTTTCCTTTTATCCAACTGTCGTATCATCACTGGCCCGCCCATTTTATGTAGACTGGTAGTAATTATCCCGTTCTATTCCTTATACGTCCATCAATTTTCCTTTCCCTCTTTTCAGAATCGGTGTCTTTTCATCTCCCTATCTATTAAATGCTTTTGAACTTTCTCTTGGCATCCGTAACCTATATCACCTAGGTTTCCCCCATTTCTTTTTTTATTAGGCTTATTCCTATCTTCTATAAGTTCTCCTTTCTTCCCTTCTTCATCTTCGTGGTCTCTTCTCTTCTCGTCTCTTTTTTTTTGTTTTGCATTCCTTCTTTTGGTAGTGGTACACCCATTCAAGGTGACCATTCCCTTAGTTAGGAATAAAAATGAATTTGACCGATCTCTTGTCCTTCACAGGGACGCCTTCCCCCAGACGTAGTCTATGATTTTGGGGAAGGAATAGCTAAATCTTTTCCCTTTAATCCTCCCTACCAAATTTCTTTAGCCCCAATGTATATAGCATTAGGTTTGAAGCTTCCTTCTCTCCTCTATTCCAGGATTTCTTCAGTACTTTCAACCTTGCCCCTACCTAATATACCCCTAGTACATATAGGGTTCTTTTAGGAATTGAAGCCCTCAATAGGAGGCATAACCTAAATATAGGGCTAGATGTAATCTATGTTGTGTACATAGTCAAAAGGCGTGGACTGTCCTATTACATGGCTCCCCGCATGAGTTAGAAGCGGGGAGGACTATTTACTGACCTTCCTAGTGGGGATAAAGGCTGGGAGGAGGGTACACTCCTCGTAGGTGGAAACTGGGGTGGCGACGGTCGCTGGGTCATTCCTTGAATCTTAGGGGAGTTCACTAAGTCACCGGAGCCCTCATTTCCTTTTATATTTCATGCTATAGTCCTAAATTTTCCATTCTAACTTGTTTTTGAGTTTGTCTTTTCTAAGTTCTAACCCCTGTTTTAATTTTTTGTGTAGATAAGAGTCTGAATAAGAAATCTTTCACCCCTAAAGAGGTTTTCGCATGACTCCGTGTCCCTTACAACTGTCTGGAGTGGGACTGGAGGATCTACTCGACCCAAGGTGGGTGATCGAGGTCGTGGTCATGCCTGTCTCTATTGTTGAGTCTGTTGCTGCTTCGTCTCCTATAGCAGAAGTTCCTCGAGTTATTCCTGCTGCGATCCCTATTAATCCTTTCATCAAATCATTGGGTCAAGCTCTTCTAGCTCTACAGAATTAGACCGGGAGGAGGAAGGTTTTGATTAGGAAGAAAGAGCGCGTGAGGCTAAACGGGAAGCTGCTCAGAAAGAGGCAAAGGACGAGCACACACTTTTTCACTTTGCATATAACGAGTTCGAGATGACGAAGCGCCTGAAGAGTAATTTATGGGGAGAACCTGGCATGGGCAAGCGTCAAAAAATGAGGAATGACAGTTCTTTAGTTGCTGTAGGGAAGATCGCCGCATCCTCCCTCTCACGTGCGAAAAAAATGGTCTCCCCTCATTCTGGTTCTCCACATCCCTCTAAGAAGACGAGTGTCTGGCGGTGGTGGCGTCACCCCGCGGCACCGCCGGTTCCTTCTGACGTCAGCTATTTGAAGGATTCCAAATCTTCGTACATGGTCGCGAAAGGAATCGTATCTGAGGAGGACACTCATGTACTCCACCAACTGTCTATTCATGATAAGGTCATTAGCCTGAGTCATGCTCTGATGCAAATGTTTTATTTTCCTATATTTCCTTGTTTTTCCTAGGCATGCGATTTTTCTTAATTTTTTGGCTCACACTTTTTTTGAGCAGGCTGAGACTTATCACAACGGGCTATAAAAAGACATCCATGCTGCTGAGCAGGAGGTACCCGGCTGCAGGAGAAAGATGGTGGAGACCACCAAAGCCTATAGTGTCGTTGGCTCTAAGTGGGATATTCTTAAGAAGGTATTGATCTTCAACTGGTTGTTTCCCATTTAACTTCTGAGCTTGAAGTAGCATCAGCTAAGTGGTCAAAACTTGAGTGGTCTTTGCGGGAGGCTGAGAGGTCCACAGAGATAAGAGGGGAGAACTTGTCCATCATTGAGGCAAATTTGGTCGAGGCTAAGGAAGCGTTGGCTAAGTCAAGTGAACGGGTGGCAGGTCTTGCGGCCGAGTACTAGGCCATGGTCGACCTGATGAGCCTGTTGATCTTGAGGCTGAGCTTCCCGCTTCCACCGCTGAAGCGGCTACTGGCGCTACTCCTGGGGAGAATTAACATCATTTTTTTGTAATCTTCTCGCCTTAAATGAAATGATTTTTTCCCTCAGTATGCTTTTGTTAATTACCTTTTTAGTTAAAAGTTTATCAATCGATTTTGCCTTTAGTTAATTTCCACAAGTAATAAAAGGTAGTAAAGTTATAAGTTTACTTAATCCTTTTTAAATAACTGAAATTCAAGGAACGTTTCGGTAAGAGTGTATTCACCTTTTTCGTCCGTTTCTTCTTTTCATCTGTTGGGGTTGAAACTTCCTTTATTTTTATAGCAAGTAGGTTTTTAGAGTTGTCTATATCCAGGATTCCTACTTATCCAGTTAATGTTCTTAATTTCTTCTGAGAGTAGGACTTATGAGCTGCCCATCTCAATGACTTTTTAATGTACTTAGTTCATTTTAGGTGTAGGACTTATGAACTGCCCCTCCCAAGTAATCTTTATTGCCCTTAGTTCCTTCTTGGAGTAGGACTTATAAACTGCCCCTCCTAATAAATTTTTAATGCCCTTAGTTCCTTCTGGGAGTAGGACTTTGAACTGTCCCTCCTAAGGACTTTTTAATGCCCTTAGTTCTTTATGGGAGTAGGACTTATGAACTACCCCTTCCAATAACTTTTTAATGCCCTTAGTTCCTTTTTAGTAGTAGTCTGGCTGAGAGAAGTTCAACGCTACTATTTTTTCATGGAAAAACTTTGCGGGAAAAAAGTACAGGAAATATGTCTCATTATAATGGATCTTTTACATCCTTTACACAAAATATTTTTTCAGATGAATTGTGTTCCATGGTTTGTGCAATTATGTTCCTTCTCGTGTCTCCAAGTGGTAATAACCACTCTCTCATATTTTACGGATGATGTATGATTCTTCATGTTGGTCATCACGGCGAGTGAGCAGCAGAAGCGTGAAGGTGCGTGGCCTTTAAAAATATTAAACTTTTAATAAAAAATGAATATTTTCATAACTTACGCAACGCCACGATAACGAAATAAATTCTTTTATTGAAAATTATTTTTTAATAAGTCAGGATCCATTATATATTTATAAGTTAAATCTATAACATACAAGGTTATGAATCATATACCTCTTGTAGTCTATATCAAGTGTCCTTGCAAAAACTGATCGATCATTCGTTCGTACGAAATTGTTTCAACGATCAATAGACTCTGAGATCCACACCAAGATCTTCCAAGTCTATCCTCAACGCACTAGGACATGCATGGGCACGTAGAGTATTACAAGACACTTTTTTTGTTCTCTAGATTTTCTCAACACATGAGATCTAAAGATTTACTAAAAGAACGTGATGATTATTCTTTTAGAGATTTGATTAATATTTAAAAGAATGTGATGATTATTCTTTTAGAGATTTGATTAACATTTAATCACAGAAGAAAATCTCTCGGATACCAATCGTGTTCTCAGTTCAACTCTTGATTGATGAACTGATGATCTGATCAACTCATTCTCTCCACTTCTTTTAACAACTTAGGCCATTAGAATAATATTTGTATATATTCTAGATAATGACATCAGATTTTTAGGGATAAGCTGAAATAATATTTAATTATAAAATTATCAATTACAGTGAGACACACTACAATTGTGTGCACCTGTAGTGCCACATGGCACTGCAGTGTGTCGTGAGCCAGCACAGTGCCTCATGGCACCACTGTAGTGCCATGTGAAACTACAGTGTTGCACACTCACTAGTGTAGTGTCACATGGCACCACAGTAGTTCATGTCAATTTCTGATACCATATCAGTGATTGTCACGTGGCAATGACTGTGAATTAAATATTTATTTTAATCAGATAGTTATCTAGATATCAGTTAATTCAAAAATAACATATATGATTATCCCAACCAACTAACTTATTTATTATTTTACAAACAACATATTTAGTTGATTTAAATTATTATCTAATAATAATTTAATTATCTAATTTCATAAATTAGATATTCTGTCTCACTTACCGATAATTAAAAAAATTGATAATTATTTATATATATAATTTCTGAAAATTATATTTAAATATATAAATAATTTAATTAATTAATCACATATAATTATCTCATAAATATGTACTTGCCCTAGAATAAAAATTCATTTTGCAAGTCAACCCTTTTCTCATGTCCTGCAATATTCACACCCTAGACGGTGTAGTATAGAGGTGATTTGGGGACCATGGACCTATACTACTAATTAAACTATTTAATTAAATAATTTTATTTATTAATTTCATTATTACTCCACTATAAATATTGAATTGCACTCTTAGAGATTACATAATGTATTTACAGAGTACTCTCATGTAGTCCACTGACATAAATTAGAAATGGTAAAAATTACCATTTTACCCTTCTAATTACCTCTTGACCCTTAAGTACAATTAATTCATTAGTGAATGGCTAATTTATAATCTTATTATAATTTGAGCTCAATAACCATTCAGTTGCAGAATTAAAACTTAAGGGAATCAATATACGATCCGTTAGGAAAGCTTAGATTTCAAATCTTATAAGATCATGTCCCCAGTCATCTACATCACTGAATCTCCAAAACAAATGTCACTAGCCTGTGTAACAAACAAGCTTTAACGAGTGAATCAAAAGATACAGTAGACATAGATAGGAGTTCATTACTACTCAGGATTTAGATTAATCTCCATATGATCGTCGAATTGATGTGTATTAAATCTTTATGATAAACGACACGTTAATAAAGATATTAATTCACATCGATCCTGTCATATATAATCTTATTATATAAAGTACATTCACTAAGATGTCTATCCAGATCAATGATCCGGATCTAGATTACACGCATTCATGATGCTTTGTGAACCATACTAGCAACCATTCATTAAAGATTTCATATTTTAATATGTTGCTGATAATTTTATTCATTATCTATGATCTTAACCATCTCGTACTAATATAAGATCATAGTCTCATTAATGAATATGAAATTTTTAGATAATTATATAAATTATTCAACAATAATTTAAAAGAATAATTATAATGTAATCCTCTTTAAATTACATATCAAAACGTCGAATACACATGCTTTGAGGGCATAACCCTCAACACTTCCCATGTTAGCCCGCCTCCTTACTTTTTTCTGGAATAAGATATTCTTTTCTTATTGTAATAGACCATTCTGATCAGGACCGCTTCTCTTCTTCCTTCTAGATCATCGAGACTGTTTTTTAGGAGCTCTCAATTTTATTGTTCGTTTAGTTCAGACCTGATGGTAGTGCTTCCAATTTCTACGGGGATGACCGGTTCTGCTTCGTATGATAATGCAAATGGGATTTCTCATGTTGTTTCTCATGGGGTTGTTCTGTATGCCCATAGGACTTTGGATAGCTCTTCTACCCATTTTCCTTTTATGGATTCTAGACGCTTTTTCAGGTTATCAAGTATGACTCGGGTTAATCTTTCCGCTTGTCTGTTCCCCTGGGGGTAGTAAGGCGTGGAGAAGCGATTCATGATTTTCATATCTTTACACAATGTTCTTACCAATCTCCCGGTGAACTGAAGTTCGTTGTCAAATACCAAAATCTGGGGGATCCTATACCTGCACACCAATTCCATAGGAACCGTTTTACTTTTTCCTCACGAATTCTGGCAAAGGCTTCAGCCTCAATCAACTTAGTGAAATGTCGATTGCGACTAAAAAAGCATTTTTAGGCTGGCCCCATGGGGAGTATCCCAACAATGTCTAGGACCCAATACATGAACAGCCAAGGATTAGCCATATTTTTAAATTCCCAAGGGCCATTTTTGCTACGGGCGCGAAATGCGTTAGCATTTCACATACTGTTTGGCGTCTTAATGCATTTGAGGCCAGTATTATCTTTTATTCATGACTTTATGGGCTAGTGTTATCCCCCAGTATGGTTTTCATACATGCCTTCATGAATTTCGGTTAGCACATACTCGAATTCTTTTTCTCGTAGGCACTTCAGACATGGTCATGCAAACATTTTTATATAATACCCCATTAATCATTATGTATCTGGTACTTTGTTGTCGTGTCTTTTTGGCAAGTAGTTTATCTTTAGGAAACGTTCTGTTTTTTAGCAAGAAGATTATTTGTGCTGCCAACTGGGCTCCGTTTAATTTCTACATCAGACATGTTTGTTAATGAGAGCGAGATGTTTGCTTCTTTCATAACTTCGATGGGGATGTTATTTTTGTAAGGGAGGTGTAATGAAGATCCTAGGTTTCTAGGGCATCAACATGCCCATTCTCCGTTCTCAGAATTTGCTAGATTTAATAATCTTATAACATATTTACTTTTGACCAGCATTTCATTAACTTAGACATCCATATTCTTTCCAATTTGCTTGTTGAAAACTTTGTTCACCTGCCTTTGATAAGTTGCGCCAACGTTCTTTAGACCAAAGGGCATGACTTTGTAGCAAAAAGTGTCGTACTCAGTAATGAAGAAAGTCTTTTACTGATTGGGTTGGAACATCTTTACCTGATTGTAACCCGAGTAAGCATCTAGGAAGCTGAGCAGTTCGTGCCAAGAACTGGATTCTACCATCTGATCTATCCTTGGCAGTGGGTACTCGTCTTTGGAGCATGCTTTGTTTAGGTTAGTGAAGTCGACGCAGATTCTCCACTTTCTATTCTTTTTCGTACCATTACTACATTAGCGATCCATTTGGGGTAGTTCAATACCCTTATGAAACCTACTGCTAAGAACTTCTCAACTTCTTCTTTGATCGCTTGGATCCTTTCAGGGGTGAAACTTCTCTTTTTTTCGTTTCACGGGTTTCATACCAAAATTAGTGTTGAACCTGTGGCAAATGATTTCCTCTGGCATGCCGCGCATTTCCTACGTTGCTGATGCGAACACATATTTGTTTTCTCTTAGGAATTTTTTCAACTTCTTTTTCTCATTTTCTTCGAGACGGGCACCAACGTTTTATTTTTTTGGTCCCTTTCTCTAAGCATATGGGCTCTGTTTTCTTTCCTGCCTCGTACCTTGGGTCATTCTACCAGTCTCCCTGTAATTGCTATAGATCCGTGGGTCCCTCGGCCTTTTCTGTAGCTTTTTTCTTTGTAGATTCTAAAGCAGTTACTAAACAGATTTGAGCCGCGGCCTGGTCGCCTTTTATTGTTTTCACTCCTTCTAGTGATGAGTATTTCAATACTTGGTAGAATGTTTAGGGTACATCCTTCATTTTGTAGAGCCATGTCTTTCTTAGGATCTCGTTGTATGGAGAAGTTGTTCCCAGTTACATGAATTCGCTCATATGGTTAAACGGGTATGCGTTCACTAGGAGCGTTAGGGTTCCTTTTGAGTAGCTAATGGCTCCGTTGAATCCGATTAACGGTTGTGATGCTCCTTGTAATTTTTTATCCCCTATGGACATTTTCTCCACGGTTGCCCGATAGAAGATGTTTATTGCGCTTCCATCGTCTACCAAGACTCACCTTAAAAAGCAGTTGCCAACCTGAATTGAAATGATGAGGACATATTTGTGGTGTTCGCCATTTTCTAGATCGGAGTCGTCGAACACAAGCGACGACTTCTCGATGCCAACTGAGGGCTTAAGATGATGTTTTTCTAATATGGGCCCCTTGCAGTATATCTTTCTTTCCTTTTTTTGTCCCTTCTTACTCGGTTAATGCGATAACTATGTCGACGATGCAGAGGGGCTGTTTCCACTTATCCTTCTTATCCTCTTCCTGGTTATCTTTCTCAATCTCGCATTTCTGTTCATCTATTTTCACAAATTAGCTAAGGTATCCTTCTTTGATAAGTTGCTCAATATAGTCTTTGAGCTGGAAACAGACTCACGTGTAATGTTCGTTGCTCTTATGATATGAGCAACATTTGTCTTTGTTTTTGTAATTAGGTTCCTTTGTGAACGTGGCTGGTCTTTTCAGCCAAGGTTTATCTTTAATTGTCTCCAATATTTAGTTGATTGGGATGGTCAACGGTGTGTAGACCTTATCCTTCGGGTGGGTTCTGTCAAAATCTCACCTTCAGTGGGAATTCCTATTCTGTTGGGCCTTCTTCCCTTCCATGGTAGAGGTTTTTCAACATGAACGAGCCTATATTATATTGAAAGAAGAGAAGAGAAGTATGTGAAGAACGGTTGAACAGAAGGAAGAAGAATCCTTCTATTCAAAGAAGGATGACTCTGGGTCCAAATCTCGTCGGAAGGCCAATCTGGCGAACCAGTCGTCACAGAACTCGACATTGACCATTTCATCTTTGAAGCGGTGAGTTCATTACCTCAGAGACTCCCCTTCCTTGGTGGAGATTGCATCAGTTCTTCCGAGTCTTCCATGATGGTACGGTATGTTGAGTATTGTTCTATAAAGACAAAGGACATAATATGAAGTTAATGATTGAGTGCATTGGTCAGGAGTGGTACCACTTCAAAGCCGTCTCGTCTAAACTGGTAGGGAACTTTCTACACATCATCTTGTCGTCTTGTTGATACAACGCCACGTCTTGTCTAAATTGTCGAAGATGGTCTACGGGATTTCCTTTGTTAGATTTGTACTTGGGCGTGGTGAATTTTAGGTACGGGTGCTGCTAGAACTTTTGGGCTTAATGGTATCCTTATCTCCATCATTTTTTGGTCAAACAGCTCCTCGACTGCTTCTTTTGACATGATTCAAAATCTCTCCCGTAGTTTCCTTCACAAGGTTTTATGATTGGACTTCTTCTTATCGTCGTATGCTTCTTTCGTTCTTGCGCTACCCTTGCCTTTCGTCTCGTTAGTCACCCTCAAAGTGGGTTTCCTGTTCGTCATCATTCACTCGTTGGCTCACTTCTGCTCATGTTTTCGTGAGTTCCTATTGTAGCGTGTTGATTTCCTCTTGTACATTCTGCCACGCATTTTGCATTGCTTCAGTATTCCTTCTTTCCATCTTGTGCATCCCGTTCAGGATCGTCTACAGCATTTCTGTGGGTGGGGTCGGTTGATCTGCATGCTCGTCTTCATTTCTGGGCATGTTGTCTCCATTTAGACCGTGTTAGATATGATCCTAGGCATGTTTACGAGTTTGTAGGGTAGGTCTCTAGAGCCTTTTTCTCATACTCTCAATAAAAGCACCAAAATGTTAATGATTTTTCCCGTCCTCCTTAAGATTAAGGGAAAAATGTATCAATAAGGATAAAATTTATGTAAGTATTAATGAGATAGAAAGAGATGTCGATCATACAAAATTCTCCAGAGTCTCAAGTGTACCGTTTTATTGAATATATTGGCTTTATATAGACTTCCTCAATTGCATGGCTTTAATTAAAATTAATCAAACAATAAAAATATCAGATGAGGTACTCATCAGGCCTAGGATGACACCCATTCGTGGGGATCCCCTTTCTTCTTTGTTTTACATCTGTCACACTCAGCCGCCCATGAATCGCTACCGCATCACAGTTTCCTGTGGTTCTGAGCCAATTAGTCAGAATCACTTGGTGGCCTACCAACATGTCTTGTCTGAGTGGTGATGTCTACCCAATCAATCACGTCCACTTGATTGTCAGTCTGAACCATTTTTCCCATTCTGATATTATGCCACGTCCCCTAGGTAATGACCCCTGTTCTCGAGATGTCACTTCTCGTTCTTGAAGAGATGATCCCCCGTTCTCGAGATGTTGATTCCCGTTCTTGAACCAATCATTACCCATTCTTGAGATGTGGGTTCCCGTTCTTGAAGCGATCATTACCGGTTCTATGAATATCTCGCGACTTTAGTCAGTCATCCGTTTCTGCTTTTTCGACAATTCTCATGAGTCCTTGGTAAGTCCCTTTTCTCCACGTGGCAGTGAATATTTTTTTATGCATTCACCCTCCCTATTATTTCTTCCACTTTGCCTTCTCTTTGTAGTTTTTAAGCCTTCATTGCATCCTCCTCTGTTTTCTGGTAAGTCTCATCTTTTCTCTATCTCTATGACTTTGTTCTCTCTCTCTCTCTCTCTCTCTCTCTCTCTCTCTCTCTCTCTTGTTATCTATTTATCTGTCTTCTTTCTTTCTCTCTCTCTCTTTATCTCCTTATTTTTTTCTCCTTCCATCTCGTAGCCCTCTATTTTTCTCTTTCCTTTCTCTGCTCTGTCTCTCTTTGATTATCTCTATATGATTCTCTCTCCTGCTCACTTTCTATTTCTTTTCTTTTTACTTTTTGTTGCTCACTCTCTCCCTCTGTTTCTCTCTTTGTTTCTCTCTCTGGCTTTCCTTATGATTTTCTCTCTCTCTCTCTCTCTCTCTTTCCCCTGCTTATGCCATCACCGGCGATAGAGAACGCCGGCAAGTTTTCCTTTCCCTTCCCTGTTCCATATTCTTTGTTTTCTATTCATACCAAAACCGTGTTTTATAACCTGGTTAGCTGCCTAACCCGACCTAGTCAGTTCTAACTTGAACTGGTTCAACCCAAATCAAATCATTTTAGCCACCAAATCTAACCAAACCGAGACAGGCTAGTTTGAACCAGCCCGGTCTGAATCGTTTCACCCAAATCCTAATCATTTGACTTTCGACCCAATCGATTTTTTTCCGACCTCGCTTAGACTCCTTTGCACTGTTTTAATTAAATATCTATATATATGATATTAATAACGTGTTTATATTGATTTATTTCAAAACAATTTAGTGATTATATTTTTTTTGGATTCCAGATCATTAGTTGTTTAGTTCATTCCTCCAATTCAGGTAAGTAAATTTACATCGGAGTGTGACCCACGTGTGATAAATATAAAATATGTTATTCTGATCAGTTTTAATTGTTTATATGTCATGTTCATGTATATCTTTTGTGTAGGTGAATTTACACCGTAATATGATCTACGTGTGATAAATGTAAAATGTGTTATTCTCATCAGTTTTAATTTTTTATAAGCATGTTATGTTCATGTATATGTTCTGTGTAAGTGAATTTACATTGTAATGTGACTTATATGTGATAAATGTATATATGCTTTGTGTAAGTGAATTTATATTGTAATGTGACCCACATGTGATAAATCTAAAATGTGTTATTCTCATCAATTTTAATTGTTTGTAAGCATATTATGTTCATGTATATGTTTTGTGTAAGTGAATTTATATTGTAATGTGATACACGTGTGATAAATGTAAGATGTGTTATTCTCATCAGTTTTAATTGTCTGTAAGCATGTTATGTTCATGTATGTGTTTTGTGTAAGTGAATTTACGCCATAATGTGATCCACGTGTGATAAATATTAGATGTGTTATTCTCATCAGGTTTAAATGTCTGTAAGCATGTTATGTTCATGTAGGGAGACCAACGACATACGGGGAGGCTTATCAGCATGGGCGTCACGGTACCCCGTGTGTAGGCCATCTGCTCATACATGTTTTGTGTAAGTGAATTTACATCGCAATGTGACCCATATGTGATAAATGTACATATGCTTTGTGTAAGTGAATTTACATCGTAATATGACGTGCGTGTGATAAATGTAAGATGTGTTATTCTCATCAGTTTTAATTGTCTGTAAGCATGTGACGTTCATGTATATATTTTGTGTAAGTAAATTTACATCATAATGTAACGCATGTGAGATACATGTAAGATGTGTTATTCTCATCAGTTTTAATTGTCTGTAAGCATGTTATGTTTTATATATATTTATATGTTTTGTGTAAGTGGACTTATATAATAATGTGACTCTGATGTTATAATTGTATATCATGTATTTATATTTACTATTTGTTCAACCATTTTTTATGATGTTTATATTCGTGAACACTTTAGTGTTTAATTACTGTTCAGTTATTAATGTGATTATCATGAGATAAATATTTGGGTATGTTTGATTATATGTTAGTATTTTGTTATATCTATCAGTATGCATTATATGTTTACTTGTGAACCATATGATCAATTATTATCATGCATTGGACTTTGCAAGTCATGAAGTTAATCCAGTCACGTGGTAATTAAGCAAGATATGAGCTTAAGCACGACCTTTAGTTAACAAGAAATTAGAGTTGTTCACGTTTTGTTTTGTTATACAAATGGGGTGTCATATGTTCATGCTTTCGTCACACATAAGGTGTCATCTATTCATGTTTTGGTCATACATTAGGTGTCATCTGTAAATATTTTTTGTCACTCATGAGGTGCCATCTGTTCACATTTTTCGTTACCTATGAGTGCCATCTGTTTTGTGACCTAATGTGTGTCATCTGTTTCGTCGCTCGATGTGTGCCATCTGTTTCGTCACCTAATGGGTGTCATCTGTTTCGCCACCTAATGGATGTCATCTGTTTCGTCACCTAATGGGTGAAATCTGTTGTCGCCCAATTCGTCATGATATGTTTCAATTAACGTGTGATCAATTCTGATTAGGTTGTTAACAAAGAGTTATGCCAAGATAAGATATGATCAAGATTGTTATATGATTCTGTTTGAGACACGTGTTATCTACGTGCTATGTTAAACCATGTCACGATCAAGTATGTTATGTTATTTCATTTATGATATATGTCAAGTTCAGTTATGTTTTGTCATGATTGCATTTAGGACATGTGGATGCATGTTATTATGTGAGTTTGCTTATGAGCATAATAAAATACTCAACCCTCATAGTTGTTTATGATGTAGATGGTGATGGCGAGCAGCATGAGTGGGAGACTGCCATAACCAGTTGGATAAAAGGAAGTTATGTTTTCAATTTATGAATTTTTAAACATGGGAAAATGTTTTCTGATCAACTCAGCAAGTAGTTTATTTTTACGTTATGTGATGAGTGAAAACTTCATGAATTATGGATTTCAAGTTTTGACTTTATTTGAGAGTTTAATTTAGTTTTATCAAGGTTCTATTAATTATGAATTTAAGTTTAATGTTTCCGCTATTAAATGATTAAGATTTTGTTAATGGATAAGTTTAATGCTTCCGCTATTTAAGGTCAAGTTTTTTCTATCATGGGTAAATTAAGAATTTCAATTTGAAAATTTTCTCAAATTAGGATTTGTTTTGAATTGAGGATTCCAAAATTGTGAAATTACACGAACGTATGTTTAACCCTCGGGATCGGGGCTTACAACTAAGGTCTCGAGCAATGGTGACTCTAGTCATGACTCTAGGAGAATTATCTTTCTCTTCGGTTCCATCAAACCAAGACTTTTTTGGTCCTTAAATGATGATAAGACTAACACTCTTTAAAATTTAGGTAGTAAGAGAGCTCATAATAAACATATACAGAATGACCACCCAAAGAACGTAACAATTAAGACCAGATAAGCAGGCAAATTCTTCATAGAAATCAAATTATCGAAGACTTGAACTCCGAGTAGCATATAATAAAAACAGAATAATGAATAAGATTAGATGCCACATACTTGGCTATGATTTTCATACAATATGTAAAGCTTCAGCACAAGGTTTTAATTTCTCAATCCACTAAACTATTCCTCCATGTTGATACCATTCCTTCAAATCACTTGCTGTTAAAACATAATACCTTTACAAAAGGTATTATGGATTGTGAATGTACATTTAGAATTTATTCTTTCGGAGTTTCTAACAAATACTAAAAGGTCAATTACAATTCATACAGATGAGATGATAATGTAAAAAAAATAAAATTATATACACGAGGCAACTTGCTTTCACATAATAGATCTCCAACATAAAATCTTCTAATAGGAAGACAACACATACGTTTAATTGTTATAGTTACAAATAGATTCTAAAATGACTCTTTTTTATTAAGGGTTTCAATCACATGTATAGATCATTTTATATTGCTTTTAGAACACTCAAAGTGAACGAGAAAGAGAGAGCCAAAGAGGGAAAAGAAGGAAAAATGAAGACCTTAGATATTACATTATCAGTGCCTTGGATTCTAATTAAAGACCTTAAACAAAATAATTTTGGATTTGGCTTAACATTGACTCGTGAGTGGCTAGATATCACACGTGTTTGTTCTATTCTAGCGTCTTTGATTCAAAAATCTCCAAGCTACTTAAGGTGTTGTTTAGACAGTCAGAAAATATCTAAACTTGACTTGGATTTTGCTTAAAAAATCATATATGATACTGATTAAGCTTTTCTTAGACATAGTAAATCATTTGTAGGGAAAAAGAGACAAGTAAATTTATTTCCCAAAAGGTGAGCAAAATGGGGGGTAAATGGTTTACCTTGGAATATAAAATTATATTATTCTACATGTTCTCATTCGATATTGTCTCTACTGCGACCATCTTTCTACAAAAAATAAGAAAAAGAAATTGCTATAAAACAACCAGAGAATCAAAAACCCAATTTTATAAAAACAAAACCCAATTTCAATTCTCGAGTAAAAAGTATTCTCAAACCTATAACAGATTATAGAATCCCTTTCTTTTCAAATGTACCTGAAGAGAAGATTGAGGATAAAATTTCAAACGTTACTCTTAACTCAAGGAATTTTCATTTCCCTAAGAATCCCAAGATAATCTTTCACATCATATAATTTAATAAATAAGCAAATAGTGGCTTTCGCTTAAAAAATCCACGGAGTACATAACATATGAGAAAATCCACATCAAAGAAGAATAAAATCCCAAAAACTCATAACAAAAAATCAGAAATAGTGATTAGAAAATGAGACCAAACCAGAGAATTAGAAACGGTGGCTTCCATAAAGCTTCAATCTGCAACCTCGTCCTCTGTTCTTTGGCATGGCTAAGATGACGAGGGTCGAGGCTCTCCCTTGTAAGACGCTATCTTCATCAACGAAAACCAGAGAATCAAAATCTTCTTCTACAAACCTAGCCCTAGTTCACTTTTTATTTTTGAACGAGAGAGTGAGAGAGAAGCTAATCGATGAGATCTGCTCTCTCTTCTTCGATGAAGGTCTAGCTCTAGGTTGTCAGTATATATTTTGAGAGGGAGAAGCTGCGAGAGAGAGGTTCTCTATGTTTTGTATTTTCAGAAGAATCGAGAGAGAGAGAGAGAGAGAGAGAGAGAGAGAGAGAGGAATGGAGCTTGTCTCTGAAAATCAAGAAGAATCGAGAAAGACTTGAGAAGGAACAGAGCTTCTCTCTGAAAATCAAGAAAAAGAGCTTCTGAGAGAGTCTCGTTCAAGAAGGAACGGGAACTTCTCTAACTCCCGCGTGTTTTTTTGCATGTCCCACGTCTCTAAACCTTATAGATTGTCATATTTGTTGTAGGGTTGCATTTAATATGTTTATCAATGGCAACTTAAACCAATCTGTGTGTGGCGTTTCAAGCAATACTTTAGATGATTCAGCCTATTGGAAGATTATATGGAAGCTCATTGTTCCGCATAAAATCAAAGTATTTATTTGGAAGTGTGCCAGGAACTTTGTGGCTTTTAAAAATAATTTACGGAGGAAAGGGATAAACATTGGTACTAGATGTTCCTTTTTTGGCCAGGAAGAAGATACGAGTGTCCATGTGCTGCTGCGTTGTCCCTTTGCACAATCATTCTGGTTTGGGAGCCCTCCGGGTCTTCGAACAGATAGGATCAAAGGGGAGGATTTCTTTTCATGCTGGAAGGAGCTGGTTTGTTCGATGGGTGAGCAGGTGGAGAGCTTGTTGTCGTGGATGGGGTTTGGGCTTTGGCGGTTATGGAAGTTTCATAATAATGGCTGCTTTAATGAATTGCTGTGTAATCCGTTGGAAGCCATTAACCAAGCGAATGAACACTTTCTTGAATACCAGTGAGTCAAAGAACTCAATAATTCAACTCAGAAACGGGTTGCTGTAACTTGTGGTACCAGGTCCTCTTCTCCTCCTCCATGGAAGCTCTGGACGGATGCTTCTTGGGTAGATGGACATGGAAGGCTGAGTTTCATCCTTTGTGCTCCTGAAGGACACGTCGCGAAAATTGCATATAAACCGGTTCGAAATATCGAGGATGCTTTTACAGCTGAGGCTTTCGCTATTTTATGGGGGTTGGAATGGTGTGGTGTGCCTAAGGAGGAAGCCATAGAAGTCTATTGTGATTCAATGGAGGTCGTTAACACTGTTAAAGGCATGCATGGGGTGGAAGGTGGCAGCGTTACCCTTGTGGTTAATTATGTAAGTTTTTGTAATCGTTTCTTCGGGTTATTGTTTTTATTATTGACAAAAAATAAATTATCTTTAATTAGACATTGTAATTGCATTATAATTGCACGTTGTAAGTTTCCATCTAGTTTGAATTTTCGGAGATGCACTTTATAATTCCTAATTTTTGAAGAATAAGTTAAATTCGTTCCGAAATTTTGGTTGTGCTCGCAAGCATATGAGTACGTCGATCTTCTGCATATTGGGCTTATATATTTTGGTGAATTACTTGCCTCTAAGGCTTGTAAGTATTATTCATTCTTCTCAGCGTTTTGATATTGCTACATGCATATTTTTTCAGCAGTGTTTAAATCTTTGTGCTAAAATTTATTCTATTGACGTTTAGTCATAGAATTTGATTATAAAAGTTATCATGAGCTAATGATCATGTATGTGACTATTAAAGTTTATTATACATGACTTTCAGTCATGTATTTTTACGTGAACGTGAGTTAGGTGGAGATAATATTGATAAAATATTATTTGAAAGAAGTGCAAAACGTTGGATATATATATATATATATTCAAAATATGTAAAATGGTGTAACTTACCTCTCATGTATTGAAAAACAAAATGACTATTAATGACTACAGCCAAATAAATAGTGAAGAGATTTAAAATCATCTAAACTGGTATACCTAATTTGGTATTAATTTATTTCATTTACTATTGAGCAGTTACTTTGTAACGGACATTGGTGGTTATTCACTAATATATTGATTTAGTAATTTTGTTTAAGGAAGTTATTAAATTTGATAAATGGTAACTCTTCGGTTGATTGTTCTGTGAATTTCAAATACCAATTTATAGAGAAGTTGAAGCAGACATTATATTATATATATATATATATATAAGTTAGAAACTTCCTTAGTAATCAATACAATTACATGAAATGATAATATCAATGAACTACCCGAGAATACCCTGTAAATACATTTTATAATATCTAAAAGTGTAATTTCATATTTATATTAGAGTAATAATAGAATTAATAAATAAGATTATTTAATTAAAGAGTTTAATTAATAATCTGATTTATTGGAACTTAGGATTATAGGTTCATGGTCCCCAAGTCATCTTTCTACTACACAATTTAGGGTGTGAATATTTCTGGACATGAGAAAAGGACTAACATGCAAAATAAATTATATTTCTTGGTCAGGTACATAATTATGAGATAATTATATGTGATTAATTAATTAAATTATTAATATTAATTTTTAGAAATTATATATAAATCTAGAACCAGACCGCTATTCCTTTTTTTAGAGCTAAGAAGCTAAGCTATATCGCAATTCATGTATACAGAAATTGCTCTGTAGTAACAAGGAGTTATATCGTTTAATTCTAATTATCGATGAGTGAGACAGTATATCTAATTTGTGAAATTAGATCATGTTAAATTATTAATAGATAATAATTTAAAATTTTAAATTAGCTGATATATAGATATTAATCTGATTAAAATAAATAATTAATTTATAAAAATTGTCACGTGACATGTTGGACTGCCACATGTCAATCACTGATTGAGAATCAAAAATTAACAAAGACTATTTGTAGTGCCATGTGGCACTATGGTTAGGCGTGGAATATTGTAGTGCCACATGGCATTATAGTAGTGCCATGAATAACAATGTCATGAGGCACTACGATACCTCACAGCACACTGCAGCGGCGTGTGTCACTACAGTTGTGCACAGTTATAGTGGGTCCTACTGTAATGACAATTTTATGATTAATTATTATTTTATGTATATCCGTAAAAATATAGGGTGCCTAGAAAATATATATATATATATATATATATATATATATATGGCTTTAGTGCTGGATTTTTTTGTGCCAACAACACAGTTACTATCTAGGTGAGACTCTCTAAGATTAAAAAATTAATCAAAAAAATCTATGAGAATAATCATTATATTCTCTCAGAGATTAGTCTCACAAATTATTCATTCTCTGAAAATCTCTAGATCTCATGTGATCAGTACATCCAGAGACAGAAAAGTGGTCTTTCTATATTCTACGTAACCACACACGTTCTAGTGTGTTTGA
This sequence comes from Datisca glomerata, assembly GCA_003255025.1. Lineage (NCBI taxonomy): Eukaryota > Viridiplantae > Streptophyta > Magnoliopsida > Cucurbitales > Datiscaceae > Datisca > Datisca glomerata. Next base: position 1,117,630 of record QANY01001571.1, read on the forward strand.
GGAAGACTTGGAAGATCTTGGTTTTGATCTCGAAGTTCGTTATTCTTATTAACATAAGATCGTTGGTTTGCCAGGATGCATTATTATACTACAAGAGGTATATATTCTATATCCATGTATGTCTTCTATTTAATATATAAATATATAATGGATCTGTGAAAGAGTTTTAAGCAAAAGTTTTTATTTTGGAAACCACTGCATCGCGTTTATTTTCTTTTGTCGAAAAAGATTTGTTTTTATAAAGTTTTTAAAAGCTCCACGCTTTCGTCGCGCGAGTGCTGTTTTTCCAACACAGACAGCTTTTAGAAAGACAATTGATGGGAAGCAATCACACAGAGAGTGAGAAAATAGAGTGAGCTTCATAAGATTTGACTTGTATGTTGATTGAAAATGACATCTTTGTTTGTAAAAAAATAGATATAGGATTCTGTTGATTTCTTTGAAATAGTGTGATATCTTTCTTCTTCATATTTCTCTACAGAAAAAAAGGGGAAAGTCTACCAAAAGAATTGACTAAAAAAATTTGAATTGGAAAACGTGGATATTATAGACATCAAATAGGGTCTAGGTGGTATTTGCAAATTGATTCATAAGTAAATTAATTACTAAACTTTGATAGAGATGAGATGAAGTTAAAAGAAAACTTTAATTAACAAATTTTGAAAGTTAAGAAAGTTTGAAAGGCATCATACCTTGAGAAACACTTCATGTTCATGGATAAATTTTACTTAAGTAATGATTTTCTAAACTAGCACTATATAGACCCTCTTTGAAAAAGACTTCATTAAGGTTCAAAAGAAAATCATAAAACAAATAGCATAATTTGTGAGCGTGTTTTACTATTAATTGTTTGCACATGAAGAGAAATCACATATATTATTGTTTGAAACAAATTTTTAGTTGTCAAAACACTTCTAGTACTTCTATAAGAAACATATATTCAAGTGATTCGTATAATCAATTTCATAAACTTTGCTTAAATAAGGATTTTCTCAAGTTAAACACTATGGACCTACTTGGAAAAAGATTTAAGATTCAGAAGAAAATCATAAATAGAAAGGTGCCAGTCGTGTAAATGACTATAATTGGTTTTGGTCGTTCTACTAGCAATTAACCAGAAAAAGAGGAGAGCAAAAGCCTAGAAAAAGAAGAGCTTCTTGAACAACATGCTTGCCTAATAAAAGCAATGATCTATGCAGGTTAAGGAAACATAAGACTGAACTGCAAGCCAAAGGAAGGTAACCTAAACCTTTTTATGTTCAATCTATACAGTATTAACTAACAGATATGGACATTTAATGGGTAAGAACAAATGTAATCGACAACAAATTTACAAGTAAAACATTAAATCACCTCTTTCTTCTTTTCATCTGCCGACGATAATAGAGCAAAAGAAACCTTTGTCTTTGGAACATACTTTTCCTTTAATAAGAAAATGTATATGCACGTGAGATCAACATACCTAAACTCCTTAAAAATAAAAATAAAAGAGTAACAACAACTGCCAATACAAACTGAAATATGATAAAAAAAACACAAATTGCACAACCATTAAGCATTGCTAACCCATAAATGAATTTGGCCGAAAGCTCAAGCTCCAATCCCAAGCATCAATCACTTGAAGTAAGCACCCTAGAGTTTGCCTTAAAAGGGGGAAAAGAGAATATAAGATATCAAAGCAATTAAAATCAGCAATAAGGTAATTAAGAGTTTCTCAGAACAAATTCTTATACAAAATTGTGCACATAAATCGTTATCGAGAGATTCTAACTCAAGACTCACCATTAGCAAGAAGCAAGACAACTGCATTCCTAGAAATCATGAACATAAACATTAATTAACTCAGATAAAACTCAAAATCACAAAAATGAGAGAACAATCACAAAAATCGTACATGAATTTGAGAATGAAACTCTTACCTATGGTTCTAAGCAGATAAAGGTGCGCACAAAAGAGAGAGAGAGCGGAGCTGTGAGAGAGAGCTTTCACAGAGCTACAAGATAAAAAAGTGATGCAAGAGAAAGCCGTGAGAGAAAGCCACGATAGAGAAGCTAGATTTGAAAGAGAGAGAGCTTCGCTAGAAAGCTGAAAGAGAGAGAGAGAGAGAGAGAGAGAGAGAGAGAGAGAGAGAGCTTATTTAAAGGGAGATAGCAGAAAGCTCGTAAAAATAGCAGAGAGCTTCGCAGAGATAAGAGAGCGCTTAGCTTCGAGATCGAGTGAGAGCTGTGAGATAGAGAGAGAGCGTCCTTATGAGTTTTGGGAGATCGAGAAAGAGCTGTGAGGATCTTAGATAGAGAGCCTCCCTATGAGTTTTGGCAATTCTCATTAGGCAAGTGGGTTTTGAGATTTTTCATTTGGTGCCTTTGAGTTTTTCATTGCGTTTTAAAGCACGTAATTGTTGTAGTGGAGAAACCCACAGAGATAGGTGGCATGGTGAACTAGAGATGGCAAAAAGTAAAGAGAGACCAGGAAGAGATGAAGCCGGGAAAGATGTTGATGGTGGTGACTGTTCTCACGAAGCAAGTAAGAAATTGTAGAGGGGAGAACTCCAAACAATGTTCGTTAGGGGAGAGAGCAATAGAGAGGGGGGAAGAGGGGGGAGAAATAGAGAGATAAGGAGAGAGGGAGAGGGGGGAAAGAGGGAGGGAGAGAGAGAGAGAGAGAGTAAACCTTAGATTCAGGTTTGCTCTGATAGCATGTTGAGAGTTCATATATCAAAGAGTTGAATTATATTTTTTTTTTGGCTCAATTAGGTAACTGACCCATTATACCAAAATAAAGGAGAAACTAGCCCAATATTGATCATTTCACACAGATGGCCAAATTACATAATGATCCATTAACAAACCTAACAAATTTAATGATAAGATGAATCTACCCTTACTAACAAAAGAAAGGACAAAGGCATTCCACGACATCAGCTGCAAAAAATCTTAAAGAAATGCAAACCCTAACCCCTAACTCCCAGAGGACGCGACGAACCCTAGCACCTTCAAAACCACCTATCAACGGTAAAAGCTAAGAGGAAACCTAAATCAAAGCATCGAAAAACCTCCATTGCAAACCTGCATTAAATTAGTGCATCGTGAAGCTACATCTAAGCACCGAAACAGTAAAAAAAATCACGACTGTAAGCGAAAACTTCAGTATTAGTTTTAGTATATAACGATATATCTCCTAGTGTTTATGACTCACTGAATCTTCTTCAACAACTATCAACACCCGAATCAAAAATCTAACACTTGATTTTAGGTCTCTCATTCCATTGCGACAATGTCTCTGACTCACGGTTAATTTCTTTCTATTCGATAGAGTACTATTTTCTGAATTTCTTTACTCATGTAAACACAACTACATTACTGATTTTCTTTAATAAATTTCTGAAACTGATTTTCAAAAATCACGGTATATTATATTCTATATGCATGATTACTGATTTTCATTCTACATTTCGTTATTTAAGTTCATTATCGTATATTAGTTATTGATTTAAACTAAAGATCATTGCTGGTCTACATGATTGATTTTCAAAAATAGAGGTCTAAAGAATCTTGTGATATATATATATATATATACTATTTATTGTTTTGTTACTCTCATGTGAAGTAAAATAGAGGTTTAAATATATAACCATATATATATATATATACACTAACTGTAATTTCAATGTACCATGAGTGCATATTGTTCATTGTGTAAACATGCTTAACTGTATTATAAAATGTACAAACTGACATGAGAAGTATTATGTTGGAGTAGTGTGATTGCAATGACAAACCAACAAATATGTTATATGTATATGCATGTAGTATATATGCATATATTTAATAAGTGTGAATTCAATGTAGGTTACTACTCTATTGTTCATTGTGTTAACATGCTTATATGTATCTAAAAAAATTGGCAGAAATACAATGAGGCCAAAAGGCAGTGCAAAAAATAGTAAAAAAAATACAAAAAACAAAGAAGGAACCAATAAGACAAAGGCAAATCAATAGTTAAATCAGAGTTAACTATGTTCATAGAACACTAATTTATGTATATATAATCATATTTTTATATATAATGATTGAATGCATTTTTTTATATATTAGGAACAACCAAGGAGAAGCAACATATTGCAATCGACTAAGACTTCTACTATGCCAAGAAAAAGAACACGAGAACCAAAGCTTCAGCAAATTGAGGAGAGTGAATTGGATGAGGCGCAGCTGAAATGAGGTAAACAAATTAAAACAATAATTTAAAATATACATATGGTAATCAGATATATATGATTATTATGTCTAATATAATTATTCTTGTTATTTACTATTTTGCAGGACTATCCTATTTTTGTGAACCCCGAATTTATGGAAGACAAGCTAAAAAAATAAACATTTATGGAAAGCTAGAATACTTGACCCAGCTAAGATGCTGGTTAATAGCTGAATAGAGTGAGTTTTTAGGAAAAAGATGTTTAGGTAACATTCTGAACATTAAGCTTACTAAAATCCATCCACAGTTGTTACTGCATTTAGCTAGGAGGTATTGTTTTAGCAACAACAGTGATGAGTTGTGTTTCAACATAAAAGGCATGTCATTAGGTTTGGTTTAAGGAGTTTGCGTTAGTAACTGGTTTGAACTGTGGGCCATCTCCGTCGATAAACAAAGAATCCTTACCTGACGGTAGTTTGGCAAATGAAGCATTTCCAAACATTAAATCAATGTCTAGGGAGAGCCTTGTGTGCTCTTTTAATGCATTTAGGTATGCAAATCAGGCCCTTAAAATAAAATGGGCAAAAATTTTGTTTGGAGAAACTTCTTCTATTAAAACAATTAACAACAAGCATAGATCTTGACCATATGAAGATGGCCGATATTGATGAATTTTTTGAGTCATTTCCATGGGGAAGATGATCATATGATCTGCCCCTTGGATTTATTAAGAGTTTATTGAACAACCCTTCAACGAAGGGTTTTGGTTTTGCTGGCTTCCCCTTAGCCTTAATAGTGTGGGCTTAAGAAGTCATCCCAACCCTTATTGATGCATTCAACAACGTGGCACGATAAACGAGGGATGGAATTCCAAGAATGTGCAACTTGAGGGGTAGTGAACAACCCGGATGGAAGGAAATACATATGAGGGTTTTGAATCGAAAGAGGTAGAATTTTTTTTATTACATAAATGTATATCGGCAGTAGTATATATATGTTTACCCTTAGTACATAGTGAGTGATTGTTAGGTAGTACATTAGTGTTTCATGTATTACATAAATTATATAAGTAGTAGTATATAAAAGATAACTCTCAGTATATAGTCATTGACTGTTGATTAACATATTTATATTTAAATTGAGCACATAAGTTATACCTGCAATGGTATATTTATATTTCTCTCAGTATATAGTGAGTTATTATAGGAAAGTATATTAATGTTATATGTATTACATAAATTATATAGGCGATAGTATATAAATGATAACTCTCAGTATATAGTCATTAACTGTTGATTAGCATATTTATGTTTAATTGAGCACATAAGTTATATCTGCAATGGTATATTGATATTTACTCTTGTAGTGGAAATAAGAAATCCAACTCTCACATCAGAACTAACTGAACAATAAAACGAAGATCACATGAAAGGAAGTCATGATTTTTAGAAGAAAGAAGGGAACAACACTCATGCAGATAGCTAATTAAAACCAGAAAAGGAAACCCTACTTTCAGAAAAAAAAAATTAAAAGGCAGGAATTCTAGGAAGGAGACTTAGTTTTGAAAAAAGACTTTTCAAACAAAAGAAAAGTTTGGTCCGTCTTGGGAAGACTCTTTCATCGTCAAAATAGTGGACGAAAGAGGCTACTACCACCTCATGATAGAAGGAGGAGCAAAATTGGCAAAATTGTGGAACGCCAATTACCTTAAGAAATACTTTGTTTAAATCATTGAATATTATTGCAATATATAATTTCTCCAGTGATTTTTTCCAGCAAGGGTTTTCTACGTAAAAAAATTGGTGTCAATTCATTCCTTCTTTCTCTCCCTTTTTTATAAAAAAACAAAAAACAAAAGAGAAGTCAACGGCCTAGAAACCTAAGCTCTTGAGAGCAAGAAAAACCTTCTCTCTAAAATATAAAAAATAGAAAAAGGTCAGTGGCCTAGAAGCCTAAACCCTTGAGAGCAGAAAATACATTCTCTATAAAATGTGGAAAATAGAAACAGGTCGGCGGCATAAAAGCCTAAGACCTTGAGAGTGGGAAAAACTTTATCTCTAAAATGTGAAAAAAAAATGGTCGGCGGACTATAAGCGAAAGCCCTTGAGAGCGGAAAAAACCTTCACTTTAAAATGTGAAAAAAATGATTATTGTCAATGGCCTAAAAGCCTAGGTCACCAAGGTTTGAACAAAAACCACTCTTTAAAATAGAAATCGGTTTCATGGTTCAGAAGCCTAAAGCCTTGAGAGCGGGGACGCCTACTTTGTAAAAAGAAATCAAACTGGAAAAAGGTCAGCGACTTAGAAGACTAAGCCCTTGAAGGCGGGAAAAATATTCTCTCTAAAATGTGGAAAGTAAACAAAAGAAAAACCAAGGAAGGAAGCGAACATGGGATGAAACATAATGCATGGAAAGGAGAAAATAAAATGGCAAACTCACAAGAATATGGAAATGGGAAAACTCATCCGCTTTAAACAAGAAACAACTCCGAAAGCGGGGGAAAACACTGCAAGCAGAAAAACCTTTAAATTGTTGAAGTCTAACTTAAATTGTTACTGGGAATACCTTCGAACCAATATATCGCTATGTGATAAAATGTTGAGTTACTTAAAAATTCTTCTTCATTCAAGCATTTGAAGAATTATTCGATTGAAAATTGTTAAAAGTATGAAATTTCTAAGTTTTACTTTACTTACTCAAAATTTTTCTAAGTATAATTGGTAAACTTGTAAAGCATGACAAGAAGAGAAAAATTGAAGGAAGGAGGGTCATCCACGAGGATGATCCCAACAGCAGGAGGGTCAGCCGCGACGTCCTTAGTGTCCTCCGCGATGAAAATGTTAGCTTTTTCACTCAAAGGGATTGCGGCTTCCTCAAAAGAAGGAACATCCTAGGAAGTGGCCTTCGCCTCAGCTTTAGTGGTCCCGTCTAGAGAGACCTTGGGGGGAAGGTTCTCTTTTCCGTCCTTGTACCCGACGAGGTAAACTTTCTTCTCAGCCTTGTCAAAGAGAGCTTGATAAATGCACCAGTTTCCTCCTCTCTTCGCTCGGCCTCCTCCCAAGTAGCTTCAGTGGTGGCCAGCCTCTCTTCCAAAATTCTCAAGTTCTCGAAGGAAGTAATCTAGCACCTCTCAGACTCCTCGAGATCCTCCTTTGCAGCCCTTAAGGACTCTTCAAGCCTGGAATTCTCTGCTTCCTGGACTGTTGTTCCCCGAGCTAACTCTTCAGCAGTGCTCTGGAGCTCAGCTTCTCTTTTGAAGAGCTACTCGATTTAAGCCCTCTAAGTCTCAAGAACCCCGCGATTGCTCTCGATCTCCTTCTTCCACTTGCAACAGTCTGCTTATTAGCTGGGAAGTGCTCCTGAAGACTATTGTGGAAGATAATGGCATAAAAAATACAGAAAGGAAACAAAACTCAGTAAAATAAAGGAAGATGATGAATGAAGAAAGTGGAAAGAAGTGGAAAGGGAAATACCTTCATCAAACCATGGCTTAGGGAGTAGAATTGGTTCCCGACGAACATATCATGAGCTGCTGCCATATCCGTGTCTGACTGGACCCCACGGAGTGCAATGTGAGCTGAGCGGAGGTCACCCAGGAAGTTGACGGAAGCGTGGATCTGGGGGGGCCCATGAAAATGATTCCATCTCCACGAGGAAGGGTCTTCCCCCCTCCCTAGGAACCAGAAGATTGGATAGGAGTCGAATCTCGTTGTGTAGGAGGCAGAGTAGAAGGACACTAGGAACCAGAAGATTTGAAGTTGTCTCGGGGTTGCGAGTTAATTTATCAAAGAGTGAAATTTTCCAGGTGGGTGAGGTTCCAAGATTGCATGTTTTGGCAAACATTCTACAGTGCCGGGTACGCGACATTCCCACCACCTACTTGGGTCTTCCTTTGGATACCGCTACGAGGGATTCAAAGATTTGGGACACGATCGTTGAGCATTTTGACTCCAGATTAGCTGGTTGGAAGGGACATTTCGTATCCAAAGGAGGACAGTTAACTCTTCTAAAAACCATTTTCCTTAATCTTCCCATTTACTTTCGGTCTTGCATTCCTATTCCATCTTCGGTGGCTAATTTGTTGGAGAGAAAGATGAGAACTTTTCTGCGAAGGGGAACAAAGGAGGACATGAAGTTTCATTTGATCAAATGGATCTCCAGTGCACATGGGTGGTTTGGGAGTCAGAGGAGTGAAAACTTTAAAAATGCGCTTCTAGGAAAGTGGTTGTGAAGGTTCTCGTAGGAGCAGGATAGCTTGTGGATGAGAGTTATTGTGGCCATTATGGGAGATAAGGTCGATGCGTGCCAACTCTCCTTATTGAGAGGGAAACTTGCTTCTTATTCTTAGAGAGTCATTCGTTGGGGTTGAGGTATGTTCTCTAAACGGATTGAATTCAGAGTGAGGGATGGTTCATCCGTAAAGTTTTGGTCAGATTGTTGGTGTGACAACACAATATTAGCTTACGAGTTTTCCACCTTGTTTAGTATCACTTCTGACAGAGAGTCTAGGGTTAGTGAATTTTTCACGAGTAATGAGGGGGCTATAGTTTGAAACCCGACATTCGGAAGAGCGTTCAATGATTCAGAGTTAGATCTAGTTAGTAATCTCATGCAGAAGATATACTCGTACACGTTCAGAGTTGATTTGACAAATTCGTTAGAGTGTATGGAATGTTCTAATGGAGTTTTTTCGGTTGAGTCCTATGTCAATAACATTGACAATGGCACTAGCAATGTTACAGATTTTCCTTGGAGAAAAATCTGAAAGACTAAGGCTCCCCCTAAATGTTCTTTTTTGGTGCGGACTTCAGTCTGGAATGTCAATCTCCCAATGGATTTTTTGAAGAGGAGGGGCTTCTCTATGCCTAATAGGTGTCGTTTGTGTAGGAAGGAAGATAAATCGAACGCTCATATGTTTCTTCATTGTTCTTTCTCGTCGAAGTTTTGGTACACTATATTGGGATCTTTGAATGTTCATTGGGTTATGCCTGGAGAACCACGTAACCTTTTTTGTAATTGGAAGCATGCTCGTAACACTTCCATTAAGCCTTCTTTTTGGGCTATTATCCCTTTTGTTATTTTTTGGGTATTTGGAAGGAAAGAAATACTAGGATTTTTGAAGGGGGAGAAAATTATTTTTGTAAAAGCTTTTATGTCTATTCTCAAATTCCTTTTAGATTGGATAAGGTGTTTGCTTTTAGGTTTTAATTCTGAAAAAATCCGAGTGGAGACCCTGTTCCTTTGCTTTTCAGTTTTTAGCTTAGAGTTGTAAATCCCCCTTGGAGTTTTTGTGAATAATAAATAGTTACATTTTACCGATAAAAAAATTATGGAGTTCAAACTTTCTTTGATGCTCTAGTTAGAGCAGTGGACACCAAATAGTTTAAACAAGAGTCGCGTGCTAGAGGGTACCCACCTTCTCATCCAACTGGGACGCGGTTCTCACATCCCCACCATGGTAATTCCCAGTTGCATCTATTATGTTTTCAAATTTCCTCAATGATACACATATACATATACAGATGTGCACACATGTAAACATTATCACAGTTAGAACTTTTCTTCTGCTTAGTCAAGGTATTATACTTTGTTGTTGATTTATCAACTTCTTGTGTTTCTTTGATGCAGTCTCGAGGAGAAGATGGGACTCTAGTTTCAGACTACTTTACTTTTTCATCGAGCATAGCCTGAGATCAACATCTCTAGGTATTAGTCATGCTGGTAATAACATCTTAAGCTGGCATCCCCCCCAATAGAAATATATATTGTAATGGTTCTGTGTAACCATCGCCATAGGGGTTTCCTAATCGCGCGATAGATAACTTTTAGCGACGTTCCACCGACATACAAGACCAAACACTTTCTTTCTTTTCTGTCATATATTTCGTGATGAAGTTAATGACAACGAAGTCCATACTAGTACATGGACATTCAAGCAATACGCATTTTATAGCCATGAGAAGAGATTAAGGACCACTTTCGTACAAGCATTACCCGTTAAAATAGTCTCAGACTTAAATTCACGTTTGAGCATTTCACTTTATATTTGGGTTTCAACGATCCTTTAGACCTTGTTTGACTATCAATATTGAACAGTACTATTTTAGTATTGTCTCGTATTTGAGTTGACAATCTATCTGTATTAACTAATACAGCCAGACTAAATAGTACTCACATCACTGTACTAGGACTCGGAGAGACTTGGAGTAAAAAAGTATTTCAAATCCGCCTGTTAATAAAGCTGAAAGAATATTTTACTTTTTGAATTTTAATGTGATGATGTCATACTAGAATTTTTAGGGTTTGAATTTTCTTTTGATAGACTCATTTTTCACATTTTTATTAAATATTCACATTTTTATTTAATATTTATATATTATTTAATAATTAAATATATCTATTAATATTGTGAAATGTAATGTCTACTTAGAAATATGAAATATTTTTTGTGATCCGAAATGCAAAATAAATGTAGCTTTAGGAATAAATGATAAATGATAGTTTTACAATTCAGTACTATCATGTACCAAACAGTGTTCAAGTAGTACAGTTGTTTAACCGATATATCATCAAACATTAGACTGCACTATTTAATCTAGTACAAGATAATACAATCCAATCTGATAGATTTAGTATAATACTATCCAGTACTATCATGATCGCCAAATGACACCTTACTATTCATCTTCATCTCCAACTCAATAAAATTTGTGACCACACCTTTGTAACAACACATCCCGACCAAGACACTTACATCACTTTTAAGTGAGCTAGTACCCCTTAGCTAAATCATTTGTGTGGTTAAGGTAAACTAAGTATTTAGTATCTCTAGTGGGGTATTAGAGAATTGATAGTTTCATGTGAACCATCTAGTATAGAAATTAGAATAAATGACTAGTAGAATGACTTTATTTACATGATCATACATGGCAATACATTATTGTTATAGTTTTTCATAATGATTCTATTAGAAAAATATATAGGTTCTTGTGAATTAAAGAAAGATATTACTCGGAAAGAATAAAGTATTGCTGAAAATATCTTGGACTGAGGCATGATGAGCCACTATCCCTAAAGTTGATTGCGTGCCCTCATGGAAGTATCCCGAAGCAACAAGGTTCACTACGCGTCCGACCTCTGGGATTCAATAGCCTAAACTTTGTTCTTCTACATGTGTATTCGTGATAGAGGAATCACTGAAACTATTCACCATATCCAGCATAGAGATTTGAGATAAATTGATTTGGAGAAAACTCATATATGATTGACTCACACAAAGAGAAAAATGTGAGGTGAATATATAGAACTTCAACAAGTGTAACCGTTGGAAAATAATAAATTTTTATCTTAAAAACATTAAAATGGAAAATTAAATACGTCAAATTAAAGTTTGTAACTCTCAAATATAAATAGCAGTTTATCTTTTTCTTTAATTGCTAACACACTAATTAAAACTATCAACAATCCCCCACATGTGTTACAAATTAAGAAAAATGTTATGCTAGATAATTAAAAAAAATGAATGCATAAGTATATAAATGTCTTGTGGACTTGAATCTATACCTTATGTATGCAAGATGCGATCTACATGAATTTGATGAACTAAATTCTTGAACCAAAAACCTTTATATAGATATGACCATCTTGGTACACACATTCATTTTTCATAGCTTCTGGATTCAAATCGAGGCGGCACGATAGGTGATGTGCCATACTTGGATCTCACGAGTGCTCTATAGAGTAAGTCTTAACCTCTCATAAAAAGAGGTACCACTTTCACACTCATATAGGTCAACTCCATCAAGTGTATACTGCAATTGATACACCACCCAATCTTAGATATGGATTGATTAAGAGTCTAAGATCAACCTCACAATCATTGCAGTCATATTAATTACTATCCTCATGGGGACATCATAGGAAAGAGTGAATTTTGATAGTATTCACAAACAAATTAATGAGTGACTTGTTCTTACCCATTGAATCTATTTCATGAGATCTCCAATCATATAGGTTGGGTTACCATCACTATTAATTCAAATAATAGGCTTCTAGCTCTATCCATTCGGAGTATAATTTGCTAGTTTTTTTAGCGATCCCCCTTAGTCAGAACATGAACAAATATTTTCTGACATCACTTATTTAGGCAAATATGCCTACACAGTATAGACTTTATTATTCAGTTCGAACTTTTACAACTAAACCATCACACTTAAATCAGAGGAATAAATCTCTCTCATAAAGATTTTTACTTTAAGTTTTTACCTTCTCTCTAGTATATCAAAACTTTGATCATCATGACAATATCTCTCTACATATATGATCATCATAGACAATATTGTCGTGGTAATTTCATAGACAATATTTTCCTTCATCAAAGTTTGATAATTAGAAAAATATTAATTTTTGTTCATTTCTCAAATATATCAAAACTTTGATGAATGAGTTCATCAATTCATAAAAAATCGAATTGAGAACACAGTTGGTGTTAGTTAATCAAAACTCCAAAAGAATAATCATCGCATTCTTTAGATCTCATGTATTAAACTCTAAAAGATTAATAGTTACTCAACACTAATGTCCTTCTCAGTAAATTTCTAGATCTTATGTGTTGAGTACATCTAGAATAAGAAAATGTGTCTTGTAATATTTTACGTGCCCATACACGTCCTAGTGCCCTGAGGATTGACTTGGAAGATCTTAGTATGGATCTCGGAGTCTACTGATTGTTGGAAAGATTTCGTGGGATGGAGGATCGATCGATTTTGCAGAGATGCTTGATATAGACTACAAGATGTATATAATTCATAACCTTGTATGTTGTAGATTTAATGTATAAAGATATAATGGATCCTGATTGATTGAAAAATAGTTTTCAATAAAAAGTTTTTTTATTTGGTTATCATGGCGTTGCGCGAGTTTTGTTTTATATATTTATATGTTCAATGATGTGTGGGTTTTCTTGTATTATTCATATAATATGAATTAGTTAATCTAAGTTGATGACTATAATTAATTAGTTAATCTAAGTTGACCTAATTGTGGTTTAGGCGCTTTAGAATGTAAAAATGAACTTAGACCAATGAGATTGACATAACTAATAATTAAATATTCATAGGGTTATTATTTCAACCTGTGATTAATTGGAATTAATTGATTAGATAAAATGGAAACACATAATCCTAAAATAGTGAGTGGGAGAATGTTGATATGTTAATGTAACATATGGTCTCTATCATTAGTACAACACAGTGAGGTGCAGTAAGGGCCTCGAGATGGCTTTGTTTTCATCCCTCTAAGGAAGGTTTCGAGTTGTACCAATACCAAGGTTGAACTTCTTAAGAAGATAGGAGGAAGTGATGTAGTTTAGTTTTGACCAACCCTAAGGTGGCATATTCTAAATGAAGTCATGGAACCTGAAATGATGGGTTATACTCACAAAGTCATGATTAAGCTTTCATATGGATAGTTGTGACTTGATCGAACAAGCGATATATTATTGTTAAAAAAAAATAAGAGATATTTTAAGTTTTAATTAATAAGGATGAGAATGTCTCAAAGACACTCTAAGATTAATCTGACTGACCCTAAGGTAACACATTAATCGTTGGGTTATTTTATCGTGATCAGTAGACATTGTTAAATTTATGTGTTTATTATGTTACATTCATGCATCACGTTTACTTTTTGAATTCTAGATATCTATAAATTATATTGAATCTTGCATGTTTTAAATTTCAGTTATCATTATTATGTCTACCATGGGCAACCCTATTACTGTTTTACTCGCTCTTGAGAAATTGAACGGTGATAATTTTATACGTTGAAAATCAAATATAAACTTAATGCTGATTTCTGATAACCATAAGTCCGTTCTTACTGAGGAATGACCTGAGGAGCCCGCTGCTAATGCCCCTAAGAATGTCAGGGACAAATATCCTACTTGGATCATATAAAATAACAAGGCGAAGTGCTACATACTTGTGAACGTGAATGATGTTCTGAGAATCAAACATAAAAGTATGGAGACTGCCTATGAGATTATTGAATCTCTATAGGCGATGTTTGTGTAGCAGTCTAATCAAAGTCGTCATGAGGACGCTAAAAGCTATACGACGACTAAGATGAGAAATGGTACTTCTATGCGAGAACATGTTTTGAACATGATCAACATAATGCACAAGGTAGAAGTACGTGGGGATGCCATTGATGAGCGGACTCAAGTTAGGATTATACTTCAGTTGCTCACACAAGCTTTTTCTGCGTTCACGACCAACTATGTTATAAACAAGTTACAATTCAACATGACCCATTTGTTGAATGAACTACAGAATTTTGAGTCATTCAACTTTAGAATGAGTAAAGAATGTGAGGAAAATGTTGTTGAGCAAAAGCATTCTTCCAATATTGTTAAGAATAAGAAAAGGAAGAAGAACAATGGTAAGGACAAGAGTTAGAACAAAAGAGGAAAGAAAGCCAAGACATCACCAAAAGTCAAGAAGAACAAGAACGCCAACAAGCCTAAGGGAAAATGTTTCCACTGTGGTGTTGAAGGTCATTAGAAGAGAAACTGTAACAAGTATCTCTCTAAGCTGAAAAGTAAAGATAAATATGATTTACTTGCACTTAAAGCTTGCTTAGTGTAATATGATTTGTCATCCTGGATACTTGATTCATGAGCCACTAAACCATGCATGTTCTTCTTTGCAGATGTTTGATTCAACAAAGGAGCGGAGATGGCAGATGGCGAGGTTGTTTTGAGAGTTGGCAGTGGTGCGCTCGTGTCAGCTAAAGCATTAAGGATAGTCCATTTATTTTTTAGATATAATTATTTAGTTTTGAACAATGTTTATAATATTCCTGGGTTTTCGATAAAATTGATTTCTATTTGATTTTTGCAAGAACAGTTATTTGAAGTTTCTTTTATTAATAAAGAGTTTATTATTTCTAAGAATGGATTCAATATTTATCATGTTAAAATTGTAAACGGATTGTATATGCTTAAACCGACTGAATGCGCGTTAAATAATTTTAAATTATTTAAAGTAGCAAAACTTAAAAGTGACAAACGACAAAGAGTTTCTCATGATGATAACATATATCTTTGGCATCTTGGGTTGGGACAGATTAATCTAGATAGGTTAAATAGGTTAACAAAGCATGGTGCTTTGAGAGAGCTAAAAGCTGGAACTCTTCATGTTTGTGAATCTTTTTAGAGGGTAAAATGATCAAGAGACTTTTCTCTAGAACGGGCCAAAAAGCGAAGGAACCACTTGAGCTAGTGCATACTGATAATTACTCAAGATATGGTTATATTTACCTAATATAAAGAAAGTCTTAAACTTTTGGAAAGTTTAAAGACTTCAAACCTGAAGCTCAAAAGCAATTAGGTAAATTATTGAAAACTTTTGTATCAGATCGAGGTGGTGAATACTTGGATTTAAAATTCAAGGATTACTTGCTGAAAGATGCAATCATATCCCAACTCATAGCACCTGGAACGCCACAACAAATTGGTGTTTTAGAAAGGATAAATCATACCTTATTGGATATGGTTAGGTCGATGTTAAGCTACTCATCACAACCACTTACATTTTGAGGATATGCATTACACACGGCTACATACATTTTGAATGTAGTACCTTCTAAGTCTGTAAGCAAGTCACATTTAGATTTATGGAATGACTCCAAACCCAGTTTGCGTCATTTCCATATATGGGGGTGTCCAGCTCACGTTCTTAGATCCAAGACTGGAAAGTTAGACTCAATGTCTGAAGTATGCATATTCGTTAGCTATGCTTCAGAGACCCGAGGTGGGTATTTTTATAGTCACAAGGATCAGAAGGTGTTTATTTCGAAAAATTCCGCATTCCTTGAATACAACTATATGGAAAACTATAAACCTTGAAGCAAGTTCTTGAGGAATCAGTGATTGATAAGATCAAACCACCTTCAATTTTTACTGATAAACGACAAACCATAGAAGCCACAGTTCCTGCAAATGAAACCCCAGTGCAACATTGAAGTGGGAGGGTTATGAGATAATCAGATCACTATGAACTAGAGGTACATGTCCTAGTGTCAGACATTAAAAAGGACGATCCATTATCTTATGAAAAAGTAATGAATGATCTTGAAAAGGAGAAATGGCAAGATGCCATGAAACATGAGATGGAATATATGTATTCCAATTTCGTCTGGGAACTTGTAGATCCACCAAAAGATGTTAGGCCCATTGGATGTAAAAGAATCTTTAAGAAGAAAGAGATGCAAATAGGAAAGTAGAGACTTTCAGGGCATGATTAGTAGCCAAGGGCTATACACAAAGGGAATGAGTCGATTATGAAGAGACATTTTCCCTTGTGGCTATGCTAAAATCCATTCGCATCTTTTTGTCCATAGCCGCTAGTTTGATTATGAGATATGGAAAATGTACGTCGAGACAGCTTTTCTAAATGGCTCTCTTAAAAAAAACATCTATATGATGCAACCAGAAGGGTTCGTACAAAAGGGGCAAGATAAAAAAGTATGCAAGTTGCTTAAATCCATTTATGGATTAGAGCAAGCATCTAGATCTTAGAATCTTACCTCTTATGAGATTAATGCTGTCAAATGGGTCTCCTATATCTTTCATATGGATTCAAGCAAAATATTGACGAAGCATGTGTTTATAAATACATCAAAGATAAAATAATGGTTTTCTTAGTTCTTTATGTTGATGATATTCTACTCATTGGGAATGATGTAGAAACTCTGTTAAAGGTAAAGAAGTGGTTAGCTGAGAAATTCCAAATGAAATATTTAGGAGAAGCAAGCTATGTTCTTGACTTCCAAATCCTAAGGGATAGAAAGGATAAGTTCTTGGCCCTTTCTCAGGCATCTTATATTGATAAGGTGCTAGAGACATTGTCTATGGAGAATTCTAAGAAATGTCAACTACCGACCAGACATGGAATTTTCCTCTCCAATGAACAATGTCCTAAGACACCTTAGGAGGGAGAGGATATGAGAAAGTTTCCCTAAAATTTAATGAAGATTACATTTTTCTCATATTTGTTCTTTTAAATTATTGTTGAATAATGTTTATAAATATCTAAAAATTTCATATTCATTAATGAGACTATGATCTTGTATTGGTACAAGAGGATTAAGATCATAGATAATGAATAAGAATGTCATCAACATATTAAAGCATGGAATTTTTCAATAAATGGTTGCTAGACATCCTAGTGAAGATACTTTATATAATGACATTATATATGAGTAGACTGATGTGAATTAATATCCTTATAAACATATTGTTTATCATAAAGATTTCATACACGTCAATTCGATAATCATATATAGATTAGTCGGAACCCGGAATAGTCATGAACTCCTATGCATATCTACTAGATCTTTTGATTCACTCGTTAAGGTTTGTTTGTAAAATAAACTAGTGACTGTTGTTTCTAAGATTCAGTGATATGGATGGCTGAGAACATGATCTTGCAAGATTTAGAATCCAAGCTTTCTTAATGGATCGTATATCGGTTCTCTTAAGTGTTAATTCTGGAACTGAATGATTATTGAGCTCAACTTTATAATAAGATTATAAATTAGTCATTTACTAGTGGATTAATGTTACTTAAGGATCAAGAGGTATTTAGATGGGTAAAATGATAATTTTGATCACCTCTAATTTATGAACCAATAATTGAAGAACAGAGCTACATGAAATGATTATGCCAGTGGACTACATAAGAATACTATGTAACTATATTCTATAATAACTAAGAGTTCAATTCCATATTTATAGTGGAGAAATAATGAAATTAATAAATAAGATTATTTAATTAAAGAGTTTAATTAATAATCTGATTTATTGGAACTTAGGATTATAGGTCTATGGTCCACAAGTCACCTCTATACTACGTAGTCTAGGGTGTCAATATTTCAGGACATGAGAAAATGAGTGACTTGCAAAAAGAATTTTTATTCTGGGACAAGTACATAATTATGAGATAATTACGTGTAATTAATTAAGAATTAATCAATTATATGTATATATATTATCGATTATTTTTTTAATTATTGATAAGTGAGAGAGAATATCTAATTTATGAAATTAGATAATTAAATTATTATTAGATAATAATTTGAATCAACTAAATATGTTATTTGAAAAATAACATATAAGTTAGCGGATAGAGATAATCAGATATGCTAATTTTGAATTAAATGATATCTAGATATTTATTTTATAAAATAAATATTTAATTCGTAGTAATTACCACGTGTCTATCATTGATTGTGTATCAGAAATTGGCATGGACTATTGTAGTGTCCCGTGAGACTACAATATTGGGGGTGCAACACTGTAGTGCCACACGACACTATAATGGTGCCATGAGGCACTGTGCTACCTCACGGCACACTACAGTTATTATTTTAATGGCACTACAGTTGTGCACAGTTGCAATGGATCTCACTGCAATTGGTAATTTTACAATTAAATCTTATTTCAGCTTATCCCTAAAAATCTGATACGTCATTATCTAGAAAATATACAGATATTATTCTAATGGATTTAGTTGATGAATGAGTTCATCAGTTCATAAAAAAATTGAATTGAGAACATGGTTGGTGTTAGAGTGTTTTTTCTCTGTGATTAATAGTAAATTAAAACTTTGAAAGAATAATCATCGCGTTCTTTTAGATAATCGTCTTACTAAAGTACTTTTTAATAAATCTCTAGATTTCATGTTTTGAGTACATCTAGAGACAGAAAAAGTATCTTGTAAGATTCTACGTACCCACACACGTTTTAGTGCGGGATGGAGCATATTGATCTTTGGAACGGTTTTGCGGGATGGAGCACCAATTGGTTTTGCAAGGACGCTTGATAGAAACTACAATAGGTATATGATTCCAAACCTTGTATGTTGTTGATTTAATGCATAAATATAAATGGATCTTTGACTGATTGAAAACAAATTTCAATAAAAAGTTTTTTTATTTGGTTATCATGGAGTTGCACAAGTTTTGTTTTATTAAAAGATTCTATCTTTATTAAAAGTTAATTTTTAAATGGCCTCAAGCCACATTCTTCCATCGCGCACGCGCCGCGATAACTAACATCAGCATCATATATTTTCTGACATGAGTTTCAGGTTTCATCCTGTAGTTCATGAAGTTTCACACAACTTCCTGTTTGGCTTGACGACCCTGATCTCCAAACATTTCAGTGATGTTCAACATCATATCAGAAGCAGTTTCCATGTCCTGATGATGTTGGTGCAACACATTGCTAACAAAAACCAAGATGTAACACCAGGCGATCTCATCAGAATGCAGCCAAGAAGCATAAGTATCATTTTCCTCTTGAGTCGATTCACCAATAGGCTCCAGGGGACAAGAGGTGGTGAGCACGAGCTTGTGTTTTTCTGTCGTCAACACGATATCAAGATTTCATTTCCAATCCACGTAATTTTCACCAGTAAGTTTTTCGCGTTTAAGATAGTTGAGAGTGGGTAGTATATCGACATGATTACTGAAAAGAATAAATAAAACGGTACAAATATATACTCAATTATTTAGGAAAGTATGATGCATGATGCAATTACTTAAATATTTAAAAAATCTAATAAAAATATTTCTTCTATGATGTTATGATCAACAACGATAGCTTGTATCATGTAAGGACAACGCCCAAACTATCTCTTATCGCATCGAGGCTCCTCTCGTTTGGTTAATGCTTCTCAAGATGTCACTATATCTAGCTTAACCAATCACCAATATTTTGGTCACCTTAGCCCCATTGACTAGCCCTTATAAGGGATTACAATGTGCTTTGGTCTAAGTGTTTAACTAATACATCGGCTTTAAAGATTTCTATGAACTAACAATTCGTCTAATAACGGTCCTACCTCACCATTTCCTTTAGAAGTCTTAGCTTCTCAAACAACTTGATGACTCAAAATGACACGATTCTTAAGTTTCTCCCACTGAAGAGAAGACCGCGAGAGCAACTCTGAACTATTCCTCATGCCACGACCAAGTTTGCATTGGGGGGACCTTGGGAACGTTTCAACGTAAATGACTCTCCCACTTAGTTTTTGAAAAAATAGATTTTTGGTTGCTTTTTTAAAAATTATAACTCTTTGTTAATTTGAAAAAACATGTTTAAAAATTATAAACTTTTATAAATTTAAATCCCAATTTAAGATTTATAACTTTTATAAAATTCACATTGTATTTAAGTTATAACTCATTATAAATTAAACTACAATGATGCATGTACATGCTAGGTGAAATTTTGATATTGACATATCTCTAGTTATATATGGCATGTTATATGATGATACAAGATTAATAATAAATCATTCATTATTATTACAATCCATAAAAGAATAATAAATGAATTATAACTAATTTATAAACTGATCTTCATGGCGTCTGTAATTTGCTACTTCTTCTTCTTCAGGAAATCCCACCACTTTGTAACTCATTACAAAATTCCAGTCCCATTTTAAAAATTCAAATTTCAATTTAAAATTTAATTTTTGAACAATTTTTACTTTGATAAATAAATTACCAAGTAAATTAATCAATTGATTTATCTTAAAAAAAATCATTCATAAAATAAACTTCAATTAATTAGTGTTGAAAATTACCAAATTAAATAAAATTAATTTTTAGGGACTGGATTGGGTTTGGAATCAAATCTCAAATCGCTACTAATTATTTGATCCCTTGTTTAGTCTAATACCTTAAAGGTTTCCAAAATCCCAAAGTTTCTAAAACCCTAAGTTTTCCTAAATACTATGGTTTCCTAAACCATAATTAGGAAACCTACGGTGCGAGAATTTACGATGACAAACAATGGCAAGCGGTAGGAAACGGTGTTGGGCGACGGCAAGGCGCGGCGGTGGTGGCGGCGCAGTTGAGGGTGGCAATGCACGGTGGATGGCGAATGACGGCGGCGCAAACGATAGCGATGTGAACGAAGGTGCAAACGTGGTGTGCAGTGGTTTTCGAGGCGACGATGATTTACATGGAATTTACAGAAAAAAAATGCAGTTACATAAAATACAATGCCTCCATTTTGGCGTACATCAATTCTAAAATTGAAAAACAAAATTCCTAGAGCCAATAGATCGGGATCCATTCATAAAACACATTCAAAACTATTTTGAATCTACCATACATAATTATATGCCAGTATATCAACGTCCAACGGTACACACGTGTTAGTCTAAATATATATAATCTAGAACACAAGGCTATGATACCAATTGTTGGATCGGGTTTTAAAACTTTGAGAAAAAATCAATGAACCATGAACGGTTCGTGGGCGGAAAAAAAATTCACATCAACCATTTAATCATATTAAATATAAAACATTTTGTGATCATACATATTTAGATTGATGTATTTAGAAGATGTAGAAATAATATTATACCTTTCTCGTATCGAAGAAATTCTGATTTGGTGGAATCCAATTAATCATCTCGCGTTCTTCAAATAATCTTCACATCAATCCAATTAATTATCTCAGTAAGATGTCGTCAAGAATTGAGTGTGGGCTCTCGAAACAACAGATGAAGAAAAAATAAAATTTTCTCCTCTTCCTCTAGATTTCGGCTGCAATAAAGGGAGAGAGAAAATACTTTCTTTACTCTATGTAATCATACACGATGATCAGTGCTAGGGATGCAACCCTATTTTCATCTCTTATATAATAATTATAGAATTTATAGATATATTTCTATACTATAAATTGCCGAAATTCACCTCCCTTTACTGTTCTTCTTTGATTTTTTACATCTCCCTAGAGCCAATACTGTGTCCAAATTTATCAATCTAACTTGATAAATTAAATTATCTCCATTAATTAATTAATTAATTAATTAATTTTATTTACTAATTATCTAATAATTAGAAAATAACAAATTAATTAATTTGAACATCAATTTTTTCTTCACTAATTAAGTGACGACACTCATCACAGATGGGTTTGAGAAGTGTACCTTGGTCCAAAACAAGTTTTTGGTTCAATTGGTGTTGTTTCTCATTCCTGTCCTTATAAGATACTCTTGTGGCCGAATGAACCCACATGAATAAAGGTATAGGATTCAAATACTTGGTGAATTTATCTCTACAAATTCTGGATCTATTTAATCATGACATTGTATGATTCCACTATAGGTCAAATGTCGAATCAACTCTAGATTCATGCGCGCTACATTTTTTATTGGTGTAAATAAACAATTTTATTTCACGGTCCACAAAATATTTTAACATATCACCTTTCGTGAATATCAGTAACAAGAGCGGGATGTAAATTTATCATTTTACCCTTCTAGTTATTATTTTTTTAACTCCTTTATTGACTATGAATAAGAAAGACATATCATTGAAGTGTCTCATACAATTCACAATGTCTTATTCAATGACTCATGTCACGCAACTCCAACATAGTTGAATCACGATCTCAACAGTCGAGGTATAATCTGACAATTCGAACTCACTCATTTGACATATCAAAACCGAAAGCAACTAAGTCAAGCTTCATATTCACCTCAGGATTAAGATAATTATGAAAATACCCTTAAGGTGTAACAATTAGATTTAGAGCTAAATAAAAGCTTTGCTTTAAACTAATTGGTTACTGGTCAATTCAACATATTCCATAACATGTTTAGGTCAATCGTTAGAGTCTCCACTCTCATGCCTAGAGACCGGCATCATTTGTTTC
Source organism: Datisca glomerata (assembly GCA_003255025.1). NCBI lineage: Eukaryota > Viridiplantae > Streptophyta > Magnoliopsida > Cucurbitales > Datiscaceae > Datisca > Datisca glomerata. The sequence goes on from QANY01001571.1 coordinate 1,140,567, forward strand.
AACCTAACATATATAATTAGACACGATTGCCCAATCGATCCTAAGACTACGAGTAACGTTCTAAACTATTTCAGAAGAGTTTGTCTGGAAGATCCATCAGTCTTTACTCTTCTTACGTTGATAATAGTTCTTAGACTTTAGTAAATTATGAACACACTTTAATTAAAGGAAAACTTTCAATTATTCATTAAATTTAATAATACAAAAATATCAGAGAAATAACTAAATAATCATAAATAGTTATTACACCCTTCATTAGAGACATGATTCCAACAGATGTATGGATCAGTCTTCACCTTAGGTGGGGGATTTGTAGTCTAGAGAAGTATTAGACAATCTAGTATTGTAGATTCTACTACGGAAATTGAATATATAGCGGCTTATGAAGCTACAAAAGAAGTAATTTGGCTCAGAAAGCTCTATACTAATCTAAAACTAGCTCCAGATTTGGATAAACCATTAATATTGTACTGTGAAAATAATGGGGCATTAGCTAATTCAAAGGAACCAAGGAGTCACAAGAATGGCAAGCACATTGAGAGGAAACATCATCATGTAAGAGAGATGTGACTGCTTCGCATCGAGGAGATGTGACTATTATAAAGATAACGTCAAATGAGAACTTGGCTGATCATTTTACCAAGACACTTCCAGCGAAGTCGTTTGAGGATCATGTGCGAAATATGGGGTTGAGAGAGATGCTACATTTAGTTTAGGGTAAGTGGGAGATTGTTGGGCATAGTTTCCTCAAAGTATGTGTAAAGAGATTTTATTTGAAAATTAATAAAAGTGTATTTTTATAATATATTCTCTGAATTATTGTTAAATAATTAATATAAATGTCTAAAAATTATATATTCATTAATGAGACTGTGATCTTATATCAGTACAACAGAATTAAGATCAAAGATAATAAATAAAATAGTCCGCAACATATTAAAGTATGAAATTTTTTATGAATGGTTGCTAGTACGATTCGCTAAGCATTTTAAATGCATTTGATCTAAATCTGGATCACTGATGTGGATAGACATCTTAGTGAATGTACTTTATGTGATTAAATTATATAGGACAGAACTGATGTGAATTAATATCTTTATTAACTTACCATTTATAATAAAAATTTAATACATATCAATCAGATAATCATATGTAGATCAATCTAAATCATGAGTATTCATGAACTCCTATAAATGTCTACTTGATCTTTAGATTCACTCATTAAGGTTTGTTTGTAAAACAGGTTAATGACTTTCGTTTTGGAGATTCAATGACATGGATGGTTGGGAATATGATCTTACAAGATTCGGAATCCAAGTTTTCATAATGGATCATATATTAATTCTCTTAAGTGTTAATTCTAGGATTGCATGCTTATTGAGCTTAAATTTATAATACAATTATAAATTTACTGCTTACTAGTGAATTAATTATACTTAAGGATCAAGAGGTAATCAGAAGGGTAAATTTACGAACTAATAATTGGAGGATAGAACTACATTAAGTGATTATATCAATGGACTACACGAGATTATTCTATAAATATATTTTTGTAATTACTTAGAGTGCAATTCCATATTATAGTGGAGTAATAATGAAATTAATAAATAAGATTATTTAATTAAAGAGTTTAATTAATAATTTAATTTATTGAAGTATAGAATTATGGGTCCACAGCGCCTAAGCCACTTTTGTACTACACAAGCTAGGGTGTAAATGTTTCAAGATATAAAAAATGACTAGTTTGCAAAAGGAATTGAGTTTCCAAGGCAAGTATATAACTATAAGATTATATGTCATTAATTAATTGAGAATTAATTAATGTATTTTTTGGATATATTGATTAATTAATTATTTATATTGATTAGTTATGAATTAATCGATATTAAGACAATATATTTAATTTATAAAATTAAATAATATTAGATTATTATAAGAAAATAATTTAATTTTGAATTAATTAATCTGTTAATTTTGAACTAACAGATAAATTAGTTTTTGAATTAACTGATATTTATGTTTATTTGAAATAATGCATAGATATTTATCTAATTAAATAAAATAATAAAATGGAAAATTATCATGTGACACTTTAGACAGCCACACACCAATCACTGTGTTGGAGCAGTGATTGGCGCACGACACACTATAGTGCCGCACGTGTTCCACTGTAGTGCCAGACGACACTATAGTGGCACACTTGTAAATAATTTTATTATTTTATTAAAACCCAAACCTTATGAGACTTGACCTAAAATATAAATATATAATATTCTATTGGTCTCATTAATAAATTTATCAATCAATCGATAATTGAAGCTCTACGAATTCGCTAATTCTTCGCTAGAGTTATGTCTTAAAGGTACTTCTCTAAATCTCTTAATCTCACGTATTGAGTACATCTAGAGATAAAAAATTATTCTTGTTCATTATATGTGCTCACACGTTTTAGTATGTTTAAGGATTGGTTTGGAAGATCTTGGTGTGAATCTCAAAAGTCTGTTCTTCGTGAAATTGGACGTTCGTTATTTTATACTAGAAGATCTTTACTTTGAATGCCTATTGATTTAATCTGTAGATATAAAATGGATCTGTGTGGAAATTATTTTTTCACAAAAATATTTTTGGGACCTATGGTCTTGTATCAAACATTTCAATAATTAAAAATCCTTCCACTACACATATGATGCATCGCCGTTGCCTGCAGTAAAACAGTGAGAGACTGATACAATGTTTCTCCTCCATGTGTTTTTATTGAAACGACGTAAATATTAGATATTTCTTCAGATATGCAAATGCTTCCTTGCACTTCTCATCCCATTCGAAGTTCATTTTTTTTTTAAAATGTTGAAGAAAGGAGAAAGACTTATTTGAGGACCTTGATATGAACCTCCCCAACACAACTCATCTACTTAATTTCTTAATCTCTTTAATCAACCATGGAAAGGCCAAGTCTAATATTGCGCTGATCTAATTAAGGTTCGCCTCTATCCCCCTCCTTGTGAGAAGATGTCTTAGGAACCTTCCCTAATGACACCTTGAATGCCTATTTCAAGTTTGACACGTGGTCTTGCGCTTGCATTGACTTGACCATCATATCATCAATGTACACCTCCATTGTTCTTCGAAGGTGCTCATGGAACATCTTGTTCACCAGACACTAATAGGTGGCTCTAACATTCTTTAGTCCAAAGAGCATCAATTTGTAGCATTATGTCCCTAAAAAGGGAAGTTCTCTCTTGATCATCCGATACATAATTATCTGATGGTACCAATGAAGGTGTCCGTGAGGTTGAGAATCCCGTGCCTCGCCTTAGCGTCTACCAACTGATCTATTTCAGAAGTGAGAATTTGTCTTTTGGGCATCCTCGATAACGATCTCATTCCTGTCAACGACAAACTTCCTTCGCTTCTGTCTAACCAATTTTATGAGCGGGTCTGCCTCCAACTTATGCGATATTACTAATAAAATTTCAGGCATATCTAAAGTACTCCATGCAAATGTCTGCTAGTTTTATTTTAGGAAAAGGATCAGTTCATTCTTTAGTGGATCTCTGATGTCTGAACCTATGCTAACAACTTTCTTAGGATCTGATCAATGGATCGAGACCTCTACTATTTCTTCAATGGGTGGAGCATTTGACATCTGACCCTATCTCAATAATATCTATTGTTCCCCTTTTTGTTTTAGTTGGTGAGGTAGCAGCTTCTGGCCACTGTCTGATCCTCATAAATCTCCACGATTCCTTTTGGAGTCGAGAACTTAAGCTTATAATGGAAAGAAGTTGGGACCACCTTCATTGCGTGCCTTAGGGGTTTGCAGAAATTTTGTGAACCCACCCAACCAAACTGAACTAAATTAGTTCAATCAGTAATTTTACTATAATAACTCTATTCGGTTTGGATAAATTACATAACCAAGTTTTCGGTTCAGTTATTTTTATATTAAACTTGTAATCGATTCAAACCGATTATAACTATTTTCTTAATATATATATATATATATATATTATAGAAAGAAATTATCAAAACCCAAACCCTAAGGCTAAGAGTTGCACCTCTCTCCTCTCTCTTTTTAACTTGCCACAACCTTCCCCAGGACCACCATTATCAAGTCTCCCAAACTCCCTTGTCTCCTTTGTCTCTTTCGTCTCACTCGTCTTCCTTTTCTCTGTAATCTGGCTCTACTTCTCTGTCTCCCTTGTCTCAGACTTCTCTGCTTCTCCATCTTTTCTCATCTCAGATCTGGTTCCCAAAGCTTCTCTGTACTCTCTCTTGGTAGTCCGTTGGAGCACTTTCTGCCTCTCTCTTAACTTGAGCTCAAGCTCATCCCTTTCTCTAGCTCTTTAAAGGTAATTCAAGGTTTCAAAATTGTAAATTGATTTAGTGTAATTTATTTGTTCTTGTTGATTTATAACCTAAAATTAGTCAAATATACAGATTCTTTATATATATAGTATGAGGTACTTGAAACACTATATGCTAATTTTTTTGTCATCTTTTAAATTCTGGAAGATTACACATTTGAAAATCATGGATTTGTTTAAATATTAATTGACTACTATTAACTTAGAAAAGAGTTTGGTTGTGCAAATTCTTTAAATTTGATTAAAGATTAGTTAAAAATATACTGAGTAGTAATTTTGTGTGTGTAGATTCTTTAAATTTTACATCTTAGAAAAAGAGTTCATATAAGTTCTGGCATAATTAGAGTTTCATTTTCAATTCATAGTTTTGCAGTTTTGATTCATAGTTTTGCATTCATATGTCAAATTTAGAATGTTTAAATGAATTATGGTATGTAAAATGTTTTTGTATGATTCATATGTACGTTGGTGAAACTCTGGTTTGACATTAAGAGCAAAATATGTTGAGGAACCATGTGTTGAGAATTGAAAAGAGCAAAGTGAAATCTTGGCTTCAGTTTTAAGAAAGATACAAGATATTTTGTTGTTTGCAAGTTTTTTAATACTCCCTTTGAATTGAGAAGCTACAATTTGTCATATTATTCTCATATGGATATTAAATCTTGAAGCATATATTCTAAAGTGTCTTAATTCTTTATTGAGCTTTACTATTGTTACTTACTATTAGATGTTTGCAAATATACCTACTTATACTCCAAATGACGCACTGAAGGCCACATTGGATGATTTGACTGCTAAAAGCCACTGATTGCTAAAGGACCTAAATCAGGTAAGAACAAATCAAACGAGACCTTTAAAGTTTGAATCATTTTGTTAAAACTAATGAGGAGGAGGAGACAGCCACTTGTAAATATTGCAACTGTATTTGAACATATCCTAATGCTAATGGTACTTCTAATATGTGGACACACTTGAAAAGGTGTAAGAAGAATCCTGATAAATTTGTGGACTCAAAACAAAAGACTTTAGTTTTTACTACTGTTAGTAGTAATGAGGGAGGTGATAACAATTGTTCATTAACTTCTCCTCGATTTAATGTAGAGCAATGTAGGTTAATGCTTGCTAAGATGATCATTAAGGATTAATTTTCTTAAAGTTGTAGAGGGTGAAGGATTCCGTGACTTTGTAGGTCAATGCAACCTAAGTTTAGTGTTCCTTTTCGGACAACTGTGGCTAAATATTGTTTCAAATTATACATGTCTGAGAAAGGCAAGTTTAAAAAAATATTGTCGTCCAAAACTCAGAGGGTATGTCTTACCACTGATACATGGACTTCGGTGTAAAATCATAATTACATGGTTCTCACTGCACGCTTTATTGATAAGAATTGGAGTTTGCATAAAAGTATTTATCAACTTCTGTCCAATTCCTAATAATAAAGGAGAGTCAATTGGTTCGGCCATAGAAAATTGTTTGCTTGAGTTGGGTATTGAATGAGTTTTCACAATCATAGTGGATAATGCTAGCTCCAATGATAGTGTAATTTCTTATTTGAAAAACAGTGTAAGAAACTGGGATGGGTTGGTGTTAATGCCTGTGTATTTATCAAGTTTTTGAAGGTTTTTTATGAAATAACTATAAAGGGTTCTTTGTATGTGACATTATAAAGTTATTTTAATTAAGATTTCTTAGTATAAAACTTGATTCAAAAGTATTCTAAAGATGTTGTCGACGGTTTGAGACAGATTGCAATACAATGAATGCCAATATTGGGAAAATCAAGAAAAAATCATTTTTTTTGTTATATGTTGCTATTGTGCTTGACCCTCGATCGAAAATGAGATTAGTTGATTGATGCTTTGATCTTATTTATGACTCTGAGCTTGTTGTTGATTTGAAGAAGAGATTGGATGCTACTTTGGAGAGAATGTATGATGAATACAAGGGTAAACTTGTAGTTAGTGAACAAAAAATGAGATATGGGTCAATCATCAAAATCACTAGACGTCCTAGTTGATGATGATCAAGATGATATTGTTTTGGCCTTAATATTTTCAAAATAGATGTCTAATGTTGGTAACTTGGAGATTAAGTCAAAGATTGATAGGTACTTATTTGAGCCAAAAGAAAAAGATGATGTTCATTTTGATATCCTCAACTGGTGGAAGGTAAACTCTTCTAGATTCGAGGTCCTTAGTTATATGGCAGGAGATGTCTTGGAAATTCTCATCTCCACAGTTGCTTCTGAGTCAGCCTTTCACAGTGCATTGGCTCCAAATACAATTGAAGCTCTCTTTTGTGCAAAGAATTGGCTTATAAGTAAACCAATGCAAATGCATCTTACTGAATCATTTAATGAGATAGTGTCAACTGAACAAGATAACACATGACAATGTTGGTTTTTCATATTATTATATATATTTTAATACTATAATGTGGTCATTTTGTTTTCTTTCATACTTTTTTCAATAGAACGTGTGAACTGATGGAAGAGTCTTAGTCTACAATAACAACGATATGATGAACTTGAAGGTGTTGATGATGATGGACAAGAATGCGTTGGGTTTGCTGGGTTTTTTCTCTTAGATGATGAATATGGACATGAAATTTGCTGGTTTTTTTAGATGTTGTAAACTTTTGATTTTATGTTGTTGGACTTTAATTGTTGTAACCTACTGATATTTTGTTCAATATTTGAATTGAGTTCTATTAAAACTAAATAGAGGTTAATGTATGGAGTAATGGATACTGTATTGAGTATTGATTATTTAATTTTTATTATTTTTAAGAAGTTTTATAATTGTAACTGAACCGGTTATAGGTAACTGAAAATTGATTACTTCATTTCAGTTTGGTTCGGTTCTTATGGTTACAAAGGTTTGGTTCGGTTCAATACTTTAGGTAACCGGTGAATTCGGTTTGATTACAAAAGTGCCTTACTAACTGACCAAACCGAATTGTACACACCTCTAGGACTTCCTACAATCACATTGTAGGATGAATCTTTGTCAACCACTAAGAACTCTATCATGAGGCATCACCCACAGGCATGAGTACACTCCAAATCGCTCTAGTGATCGAGCCATTGAATCCCATGATTTTTAGATCGCATTTAGTGACTTGCGACTCAACCATGCCCATCCTCTTTAGTATTGAGTGGAAAGGTATATCTGATGGGCTTCCAGGCTCCACCAGTATTCGCTTGATCATGCAATTAGCTATGTCTAAGGAGATTAACAAGGCATCATCATGTGGATAATGCACTATGTCCATATCCTCATTTGTAAAATCTATCATCAAGCTAGATTCATCCCTCAACATCTTACCTAATGAATATACGAAGAGATGGGCAGCTCTTAAGTACCCTTTCCTTGTTGAGTTGGTTGCTCTCCACTAGATTTTCCCTGTGGATCACATACACTACTCGTTTGTCTGAGTTTTACCCCTAGGGTCTGTCATCAGTCTTCGTCCTCATGCGCTTATCACTATTCTAGAAGGTACTCTTTTATAATATCTTGTTTTATCAAAGACCCAATCTCACACTTGAACTTCCAATAGTCATCTATTTTGTGCCCGTAGCCCCTATGGTAATCACAATACTGTTGTTGATATTTACCTTCCCTATCTTGTCTTTAGATGTGGAGGTTGAGGTAAGAGACATTTCCCATCAATCTGATGACAAACTCCTTAAGGGTTAGACACAGTGGCATGTTAATTTCTGGGATAACTCTTGGTCACAGCCTATCAGCGACACTGACCCTCTTATGTGAGCATTTCCTGTCAATTCTATGGACTAGCCTGTCCTTATTTCTCTGTCGTCTCTCCTGACCTAAGAGGAGTTCTCATATGCTGCATCTCCTTTTATTCCTAATCATGTCTCCATCAAGCATGGTGAACTCATTGGCCTTACTGAGGCATTCTAACACCATTTTAGGTCTCTTGCGGGACAATTATTTGTATATGCCAGTTCTTTCCATCAGTTCATCCTTGAAAGTGGTCGTGACTACTGCGTTATTGCATAAAATGATTCCAATTTTGTCGTTGTTAAACCTGCAAATGCATTCCCTCAAGGACTCATCTCTATTATTGACCATGGTAAAGAGATCATGTGCCTCTTGCTATGAGTCTCTGAGGGAATACAGTTTGGACCATGGTAAATGTATTTCCTCATTGTTAAACCTGCAAATGTATTCCTTTAGAGACTCATCTTGAGTTTATTGCTCTCAAATTGTTCTATGATGAGAGTTCTCAGTTCAGAGAAGAAGTTTACAGGACTATGACTCAAGACTCCCAAACCAGGTGATGGCAGCTCCATCATGCCTGAAGCGAACTGCGAACACATGCCCACTAACTTGTCTTCTGGAATTCACGCACCTGACATCACCTGATTGTAGAGCAAGATGTGGTCAGTGGGGTCAGACATCTTACTACCATGGCCAAAGCTCTACTCTTCCCCATATCCTTGGTATCCAAGTATGCGACTTTTAGATGTAAGTCGTTGATCTGCTTAGCAAGCTCTTCCTTTTGCTGATCTATGTCCCTATAGTTTCCTTGCTCATCATGTTTGAGTCACAACTTAACACTCCCATACTCACTTGAGCCTTTTTAGACTGATGGGAATTACGCGACTGATGCTGTGAGTGTTGGGAATCTTCCCCCGGCTTTGTTTCCCTTTTGATGTCATCACATGGTTCCTTACTACCATGATTCATGTGAGGTGCACTTCTACTGCACTCTCTATTCTCACGAGTCGAATGATCTACTGCCGAGATGTAGCTGGGCCTTTCATTTCTAATGTAGCTTCGAATATGTTGTTGTCTAGAAAAAATCGCTCCCTCTTTCTTCCAAGCCTTTCATTGCTCCTATTTCCCCTATTTAGGTCAATTATCTCCTTGGTCAGGTGCTCCACCTTTTCTAGCAAGAGAAGGGCAATCCTTAGTCATAATGTTGGGCTGAAGTGCTACTGCATTCACTACCGAAACCAAAGGACCTGCGTTCTGCCCTCCAGTCACGTCCACCAGATTTCTAGCAATGTTTCAAACCGAGTCATCTTCACGATTATCATTTCGTCTAGTATTGGTTCTTGTGTTCATCATTATGACCACAAAAAATTTGAATTTGATCAAAAAAATTTTGAGAAGATCATCATTTTCCACAAGAAATGCCAAATTGCAGATGCTGAGAATCTAATGTTAACTGAGATGCCACGCATCACAATCTGATGAGCTCACGATTCTGCAAGAAAGAATAACTGACGAAGGAATATCTCAACACCAGTATGATGCTCTAATACACTTTTACGATCATATTAGTAAGCGATTTTAGGGAACAAATTGGACACAGTGAGAACGTATACCTCTATGAATGAGAGACACCATCTATTTATATTTATTTTTTAGTGATCATCTATCCATGTTCAACGTAACTCCATTCCTTATTCCAGTAAAGAAAAGAGTGATTCAAGGGGAATTTCCTTAAATCTAAAGATTCATTTCATGGCTCAACTTTATATATGGTCCTTAGAGTTTTCCTTGTCGAGAGGTTCATCAGCTGGCATTTCCTTATAAAATGGGTTGCCATATTTATGGCGTGTCAGCGGATGGGCCTCGGCCATTGTGGCTAACCTTGATCACAGTCATTTGAGGGCCTCGACCATCTCCAAGTCCTCGGTCGCGAGACAAAGGTAGGACATCAACCATCATTTTAGCCTCAGATATCTTGGTGACCTCAGCTGTAGAGGTGATCAAGGGACATTAGCCATCATGGTGGTCTTAGTCGTGAAGCTGTTAGCTGGACCTTGGCCAACATGCTGGTCTCAGTCGTGATGATGCCGGCGCCTCAGTCGTTTGGGTCTTGGTCTAAGTTAGAGGACCCTTGATCTGGTCTTAGTCTGGGCCCTTCAGTCCAAATGATTTTTATCCCTCATAATAACCATGATGCAACTTGAGTAATTTCACACATATTTTCTAGTTTTAACTTCTCACCTGCTAATGTTAGAAAATTGAGTATTCATCATTACCAAAATTATTACCATGGTTTTATAATCAAGAAATGGTAAATATTTAAGCTAGAAGACTAGCAAATAAAACATTGTAGGTAGAGAGAACATTCACATGTTACTGACTTTTAGATGCATCCATTAATGTTAAACTACTAAAATCAAGCGCATTCGTGCATATAACCATAAATACTATTTATAAATCAAGAATAAGTGTTGCGCATATTCACAAGTCAAAAGAATTTTTTAGTTCTACTAGTTATGAGTCACGTGCCACACACGTGATATGATTATTAACAAATAAATTGATTAATTAAATTTTGAATAGTTGATTTTTAATTTGACAAAAACTGAAATAATATAATTTTAATCCTGTAAAAGTTGATAAATTATATTAATGATATATCATCTTGACATATGAGATTAAAACTAAAACTTATCCAATCAAACTATGTGAAAGCATTTATCGTTATCATGAGTATTATGTCGTGTCTCCATATATAAATCATATAATTCAATATTATAGTAAGTTCATGCATGAAAGCTATACTGAAAGATGAAGAATAAAATATTAATTAAGAATTATGCATCAAAGTCTTTGTTACGAATATGTTGCTATAAATGATCGAAAATAACATAAGATTCATATTTAAAAAATGATTTAGTAAATTAATTCATGAATTGTTAGCATATAACTTGATAACTTAATATTTGGTTAATTACTTGATCATGAAAGAATTACTCTTTATAGAAAACTTTTATTGTTGAAGGTTTCTTAAAAGATATGGGAAACTTTTACTGTTAAAGGCTTGGTAACATCAATAATGAATTGAGTAACTGTAATTTTTAATTGATTTTGTAACTCCTATTATTATGTTTTGCAGAGTTTTTTAGTTGTCTTCTTTTTTGCAATATTATAAATCACAATTTACCATTGTTCCAATTTTTTTGGATTAAATAGCCTCTAATTTTTGAAATAAAATAGAATATACAAACTATATCGCAAAATTTAATCATTGAATTATTAATTTTTGTCTAAATGTATCTTATGATTGGAGGTGGTTTGGCTTCTTTCAATTAATTTTCCACCTCTCTTGTCTCCTTTTGATTTTAGTACTCAGAAATCCAATTTTGTTTTAAAATACCTTAGAATTGAGATTTTATAGCCCTTAGTCTCAAAATGAAAAACTTAAATTGTAATGACGGTAACTGATAATTTAAAATCCGTCTGATTCTACAAATTACTTAAGCTATTAATTAACATTTAAGAATTATAATTAAAATATGGACAGGCACAAATATAAAGTTACGATTAATTATATGATGTAAAAACTTTTAGTTAGTTAAAAACTTTTCGTGGGTCTAATATATATTGAAACATCTTTCTAGACACTTAAATTCATAACTTAAATAAAATGATATTGAATGGACTTACTTGACTAATTCTTTATTTAATAAATTAATGATTCATCTATAAAACTCACTAATACATTATATTTAGTAAATATATTTAATTTATTATCTATACATCATTACTGTATCTCAATTTGTTGTCTCTGTCTCGATATTTTATCTTAATTTATTATCATAAGGTTACTTTAGGAATACTAATTTAGTTGGATAGAATTGTAAAAAAAATCTAAAAATATGCTTTTAGAAGTAGTGATTTGTTGTCTCTAACTTTTCAATCGCAAAACATACTTGGGCATAGAAAAGAAGTATTGGCCAATGTCGACATCGTTCGGAGTTTTTTTTTTTTACAAAACACTGTTAGATTTGATTTGTAAGTAAAAACAAAAATTTAAAACATTGCATTAACGTTCAATTGATTTTACGCCTTATGCAGGGATAAAGAAGGAATGTATGATAGATAATGGGTATAGAACAACTGTATGTTTGATTTCAAATTATCCACGGTATATCGGAGAGTGTTTTTTTTCTTTTATTTTTGAAGCATTGCTAATAGTAATTATTACAATTACTATAAATTTGATTTTGAAACAGTTTTGTAGTCAGTAATTTTGGTCATCAATGGTGAAATTAATTTTTTATTAATGATGATATACTTAAAATTAGTGATTACGTTATAACTATACAAAAATTGCATGATACTTGGATTAGTTTAGAACAATTATAAGTCAATAGTTTGTCAAATTTAAATCAAATTTAATATTGTTATTCTTTGAAAAATAATATATCATGGGTTTTGATTGCCATATCAACTAACATGAAGACTTAACTTGACATGTTTAAAAGTCAAGAAATTCATTCAATATATTTTATTCTTCTGAAAATTATTTCAATTATTCTGAAAATTCCTTATCATCAGATAAATTAATGTGATAATAGTCTCTTAATAAATTTTAGTAATCAATCCATGAATCAATTTCAATAACTTTAAAGATTTATTGTATCAGTTGAATTTTTGAATTGGTTAACGAATTGTAATCAAATAATTAACTTATCTCGGAAAATAAATTCAAAAATTTTATTCTTTCAAAAAATTACATTCATAATTTTTATTGCCATAACAAATGATATGAAAATTGTTAGCTATTCTAATATGAAAACCAAACTATTTTGCAATGTAATTCAATACTCATTTCCATGTGAACATTAATACTAAAATAATTCATTGGTCAATTCAAGAATCAATTTCAATAATTTTGAAGGATTATTGATTGTTGAATTGGTAATAGTAAATTGATTTGAATGAATTGAACTCAAATTATTTGTTGTGTGTAAAACTAATTCAATAGTTTTATTCTTCAAAAAATATCATGTTCATAGTTTTCATTGCTTTGACAATTGATATGAATTTGTCATGTAGGTTTTGGTTATTGTAATAATATAAAATCCAAGAATTTTTTAAAGTGTAACTCAATAGTCATTATCGTTTGAACATTTCGATGCTTATAATTATTAGAATTTATAATAATTGATTACTAAACTGAACAAATGGTACTCTAAAAATAATATTTTCAATTTAGACAAAATGGTCCCACTACAAGAATTAAGTGCTTTAATAGCACTGGATGACTGTGTTTCTTGTTAAAACGCAATGATAGTCGACTAATTTTTATGCGGGCAAAGGTGGGGAAAAAAATCCAAACCCATGCCTAATTAAAACTAAAAAACAAAAGTCAGTATTTGTCTCACACAGTACAACACCTCTCTTCAACCCCCTCACCCTCTATGTGTGATGAAGCTTACATAGAGTTGTCTCTGCGACGAAGGCTCCTCGTGAGGTGAAGCTTTCTTTCAGATCTTTCATGCATGCATCTCTTACAGCTCTCACTTTCAAATCTTTGTCATGGATTCTGTCGCACAGATTTCTCTTCTCTGAGCTCTCTCATAGTCCCTCTCTTAGCTCTATGAATCCATCGATTTCTTAGTTGGGAACGCTCTCTCGAAGGCCTCTCTAACTCTATGGTTTCTGATTACTAGCGTGAACTCCATCCTGTCAAAGATTTTACTTCCTTTCGCGTAGTTACCTAATCCTCTGGTTATGCTTTAAATTCTCTTCTCTTTGTTTAGATTAAATTGATCCTCTTTATTTTTTTGAAAAAATTCTGCAAACAATAGCGACTAGATGGTCGATTCTTCATTTGTCTCAGCTTTTTATTCCCTCTCTTTAATCATTTGAGCTAGTCTTTATTTTTTGTGTTTGGATAGAGAGACAGTTCAAAAAGAATCATGGAAAGTCCTTTGGGTCTCAAATCTCTGAATCATATATCTATTTTTTGTAGTTCAATGAAGTTATATTGTTAAATTGTCGTGATATTGGAAACTTGAAAGAATATATGTTTATCCTTCCAACAACGATTTCATGTCTATTGGATTAGATATTGTCCTTACACAACTAAATTAGCCAATGTTAAAATGTTTATTATGAAGCAAATAGAGTCTAATTTAATAGTATGCTATGAGATTTATAGTGGACAAACTAATGTTTTGAGATGAAGAATAAAATGGTGAAGTTGTGTGAATTATGATTAGTGATTTTTATGCCATTGACAATGGGCATTTCTGTTGACTAGTCGTTTATACTACTACTTTTGTAGTTACTTTGGTCTTTTATCCCTTTTACTTACTTTTGATTATGTTATCAATTAGGCTTTTCTTTTTTTAGGGTTTTTCTTACTGTTGTGGAATCTGCATATTTGTGTTAGATTTATTACTGGTAATTGTCAACTAAAGGTTGGTTTGGTATTCAAAGGTTATTATTTATCATGGTTTGGCTCTGTTTTTCTAGACCAATATGCATATTTAGTTGGACCCTTGTATGGATTTTTCTTCTTTCATTTGAGGTTATCATTATGTAAGTTATTCGTTTATGGTATTAGAATCAAGTTGTTAGTTTTATTATTGGTTAACTGTTTATTTGGTTTAGTTTTATTTAATTGTTCACTTCGGCCAATTAAATTTTTAGGGGATATCGAGTACTCATCAATAACTTCTAGAAGAAAATGATTGGTTTTGTGAATCATTATATGGGCCCAACAGTAAGCTTCTTCATCAACTTCTTATACCCTAGAGCAAGAGGTGGCAGAGAAGATTGGAATTTTAATAGTTGGGTGGTAAACTGAAAAGTATATAAATGTTTACTATATGGAAACGATTTGGTAAATTGAATGCAACTTTATGAAACTTGTTGGTGTAATTGTGTTTTTAGGTGTCGGACTTCCTAATAGGGATAATTGAACAATCATCTCTATATTTCAGGAGTTAACTTATCAGCAATGCATAGCTTTGAAATGGATAAAGATTGGGTACGTCTCAATAGGTAAAAAGATTGGTTACCACAAGATTTAAATTTGGAGGGGGGTATGGTGTTCAAACTGACCATGATTGAAATGGGGGGAGGAGGGGATATAATGTTCTAACTGACTAAGGATTACATCATCTCTAATTAATGATTTTTCTTCATTGTTGTTATTATTTTAACTATGTTTAATGGAAGAGGGCTGATAAATTTATGTACTTACCATGATTAACGAAGCATTGCATCATCTCTGATTAATATTTTTTCTTCTTTGTTGTTATTGTTATAACTATGTTTAGTGGTAGATGGCTGATAAATTTCTATAGTTACCATGATTGAAATGTGGGGGAGGGGGTATATGGTGTTCAAACTTACCAAGGATTGCATCATCTCTAATTAATGGTTTTTCTTCTTTGTTGTTGTTATTTTAACTATTTTTAGTGGAAGAGGGATAAATTTATGTAGTTATCATGATTGAAATAGGGGGTAACTGACCGTGGATTGCATCATCTCTAATTAATGGTTTTTCTTCTTTGTTTTTATTGTTTTGACTCTCTTTAATGGAAGAGGGCTGATAAATTTTTGTAGTTACTGTGATTGAAATAAGGGGTATACGGTGTTCAAACGTTTATGCTAAACATTATTTATTGTTTGTGTAAATATAACTTTGTTTAACGTCCTCTAACTAGCTTAATATTTGAAAAGCCTTTTGTAGAAATCATATATAGTAGGTTTATAAGTGGACATTAACTACAATAATTATTTTGTCCATCGAGATCACAACAAATACTTAGTAACTCAGGTGGGTGCATGGTTTCCCCCATGTGCTTCAACTTCAGCTGAAAATATTTGAGTATGACTTTATGTGTCACACTATGGTAAAGTTGGTATTCGAAGTGTCATTACCTTTGGAATGACCAACCCGGACACAAGTCCACAAGTCATAGTTCACATTTCCTCTCGGCTTCCGGCTAGATAATCAGTGAAAGTTTTCGTTTCTATCGCCTTGTAGATTAATGATTGTTATGAATTCCCATTGCAGTTAGACCTTGATCGAGAAAATAGAAAATATTTATCTCCTGATGCTGATAGGAGTGTTCAGAATTTTTACACGCTCCACAGGTATATTTGAGGTCATTCAACTAGTGTCACATTATCTTTTTATCGTTTTCTTTGATATAAGATGGAGTGCTATTTGATGTATGACTCCAACTGTTTTTTCTGGAGGAATAACTTACTTTTGTGGTGATTTCTTTTGACTATTAAATAAATATGGATCATGCGTTATATTGAAGTTGCATTTAGGCCGGTTAGCCCTTTTTCATCTTTTTTTAGGTGATAGGAAACACAATATATATTATCAATACAAAGTGATTGCAAGAAACACAAAGAAATCACATGAAGTCCTCTCCTAAAAGAATGAATATGCAAGAAACAGCTGAATGGCGTACATCTCTCCAACTTCTCGAAAAAAAACAAAGACCCATGAGGGGTTAGGTGAATGGTTAGGCTTGTGGTCTACTCACATTAGGTGTGGGGCTCCGATCCACTTAAGGGACCTACATGGCCAAAGGTCTTAGTTTCCTGTCTTCCATTGATAGTTTTGTAGTTATTCTTTTTGGTTCTGTCCTTTGATTGTAAATGTCTCATAAGGAACAAAAGGATTGAATTGACGGAGCAAAAGTCGGATTAGATTATTAGGGTGGGGAGCAAAAGCTCATAGATAAGTGTTGAGTGTTGATTTGTTCACGTACGTTAGGTTTATTAATCATTAATTTCCGTGTGTTATTATTCATTAATAATTATTTTATTCTATTTATTTCTCTTTAGTCATATTATATTGAATAATACATTTTCCACACTATTTTCTAGATTCAGTTTGTATAAATGAATTCCTTATTTTTCTAGATTGTTTAAAAATCTGGAGTTACAATTATACTTCAAAACAAAATCAATAGAAGCAAGCAAGCCATGTTGCCTCGACATCGGTTTTTGAAACTTCATAATTAGACTTGGGGTTACTAGATTTTAATCATTCTCTTAGGATATTACTTTTGTTTGTTCTATGTAAAAATCAATATATATTTGTCATTTGAAACTATGATTTTTAGCGGACAATAGTTTGCAACAATTTTGAGAAATAAATTAAAAAGTTATGTGATATTATTTTTCTGATATTTTGTCAAAATATTATTTTTTAAGTTTGTACAATGGCAAGAATAAGTAATATAGAAAAACTTATAATAACAAGATGTTGCACATCATATAGCATAAAATGCTATGAAAAGTCTTTGACAACGTTTAAAAAATATTATGATAAGATTTAACTATTGGTTTATAAATGCTATTATTTGTCTACCATAGTATTGAAAAAATGCTATAGTAAGTCTGTCATAGCATGAAAAAATGTTATGGTAGGTCTGCCAAGCGTTGAAAAATTGCTACGGTAGATCTTTAACAGTATTGAAAAATGATATGGTAGGTCTACCATAGCGTTTAAAAAATGCTATAAAAAGTATTTTGATACCGACGAAAAAACGTTATGGTAAGATCAGATTTTTAATAACGTTGGCAAATATAGCGTTTAAAAAAATGCTATGAAAATGCTACGATAGTGTTTTCTGGCTGCTATAGTAGTATTTTTGTTGTTGTAGTGCCAGAGAATTTTTTCTAAGAATGCACGCTTAGAAGTAGTATGATAAGATAATTTTAAAATTTCATGTAACAAATCCATAAAAAAGAAAGAAAATAGATTAGGTGAAAATAAGAAAAAAATGATCATAAGAATATTCTTTAAAATATAATTAGCATTTGACATAATCTAATGAATTTAGTTTCATAATCTAATTAATTAAACTAACCGATTGTTTATTGATATCACAATTCAATCTCGTAAGTTACATGATAAATGATTTCATAATTTCATCACCTAGGTAATAGTCAAAAGGTTATTTTAGAAATATCGTTAGTAAGGTAGGGATAAAAGGGTCTAAAAATATTTTTCAAAGATGCACACTTTTAGAAGTAGTATGATTATAATATCTTTGTAAATTTGCTACATTATTTTTCCATCACTAATAATCTTGGATGCCATGATTGATCATCTTAAATGATAAAAAATATTTGATTATTGAACTTATCATTCATTATAATATTTAAAATATTTCTTTTGAATGAGACATCAAATGTAATGTTCAAACACTCAATATCTCTAAATCTAAGATAGAAAAGTATTGGCTTTTCTGTGCTTTAACATATTTTACAACCAATAAATTTTAAAATCCATCACTATTAACGTTTAGATGCAAATATTTTAATTACAACAGTATTAAAAAACATTTCCGAAAGTTGAAAATTTTAGATGGAGGATAGCATATCAAATACATCTATGAATAGTTTTAAAACATCATCAACTAAGTAATAGTAATAATATAATCAAATAACACAGTTTCAATCACTACAGAATATAGTTAGAGATTCATGCTAATAACTTGTTATAAAATTAGTGTTTAAAGAAGCCATAACATATGATTTGTAACCACGAGGATGTAGCAACTGGTTACTATGGGTTTGTTCCCCCAGGTCGCGGGTTTGAACTGAGGCGTTGTAATTTTACGGCCATCAGACTGAGGATTTATCCCCTGAATTAATCCAGGTGCACTTATGGGAAACTACTTGCCGAATACCTGTGCACCATCAAGATTAATCGAAGAACTATACTCCGGAGACCTGAGGCTAACAAAAAAACATATGATCTGTAAAAATCAAAGCATAAACCATAAATAACAAAAACACAAGAAGAATGAGAATCAAAATATGGTATCTGTCTTTTTCACATCTAGTAAGCTCCTTTTATAAGCACATCTTATATATGTATATCCATATATTTTTAGATATAATCAACATCTTCTAGAGAATGTCAGATAGGAGTAGTTTGGGTTTCATTGGTTACAAGCCGAGTTTATAGGTAGGATAATATATGTCCACTTAATGGTTTTTGGAAATTCTAATATTGATATTATTTTGACTAGATTGAATCAAAAGAGTTTGACTTTTTGAACTTGATTGCTTGAAAACTCATATTGGTTTTGTCTAACTTTTTAATGAATTCTAAAAAGAAGCAGACTTTTTTGAAGTCTTGCTTCAAAATAATCTTTCAATTAACATTTTAACACTTTTGTAAATTTAAGAACACTTGAGTTCTTAATTTTACGTTATGTCTTTAATTATACTATAAGTATACTTTGTGGTTGTCTTTGAATAAGGATACTCCACACTATAAAAATTTGATATTATTTATTTAATTCTTCAAATAACTTTTCAATTTCGGCCCACTGGTTTTCAATATTTATTTATTTGAATTATTCGTATTGACAAATTTCTTGCTTATTTAATTAATTATCTCTATTATTCTGTTTATCCGCACAAGTGGCTGATTATTTGTATATTTAAATTGTTTCTTTATTATTTTAATTTTATAATCTGTGAATCTCACGTATCAGTTTTTATCTATTTTGCTTGAGTGACCTCGTAAGACCCTTTTATGAGGCTGTAAATCGTGTGTGTATGGAAGCTATTTGAGCGCAAACGTGAAGAGTTAGAACCATAGGTGGTTGTAGAAGTCATAACAGACTAGTAGATAAGAGTAAATAATGAAAGTTTTTTAGACATAGGAATAATCTAGCTAAGTAGGAAGATACATAGATTATTAGAAGTAAAATTTCATGTGCTATTGAATATGCCATAAGTACAATTTTAGATATAATAAATGAAAAGCATATTGAATATTGATCAGATGATCAAGTATATCATAAGATATGAAATACACCTAAAATCTCCTATAAAGAATTTTATAAGTCAACATTGTCTATAGCTCATTTCAAGCCACAACATCATGTTAAAATAATTGAAAATATATATGCTATAGGAAAAGAGTTAGAAACATATCAATTACTCTTTGCCAATGCTATTAAGCATCACAGTGAAGAAGGATACAATTTCCTTCACTTTGGTTTAGTCCAAATTAATAATGTTTTAGGATTGATTAAATCTTCCCTTTGTAATGATCCAAATCATTTTGATTACTTTCAAGATTTATCTGTTAGCTTTCTAGATCCTCATATTCTAAAACATTCAACCTTAAATATAAATAGTAGTGGTTAAGATGTCCTTGAAGGAGCATGTCCCCTAGCTTTGATCAAATTTACAAAATCAAAATTATTTTTAATTATTAATTAGTGCTTCTTCTCATCCAATGCATCAAAGACTAAGGCCTTAGGATTAACATCAACATGGATTCTTGGATCCGACACCAGTTTTGCCACCAATGACTTTATGTAAGACCTCAAGAACTTTATATATATATATAATCACTTTCTTCTTCTCAATAGAAAAAGACTCACTCTTTCTTGTCCTTATGCTTCTTCATCTGGCCGCATTGCATCAATGCCCTCTTATGCGCTATCCGATCTCGATGAAGCCAATGGGTTAGCTATGATCCTATCAATTGACTAGTTCAGTTTCGGGACTTCTCCTGAAGAATGACCAATGGAACCGACCGTATCAAAGTAGTGATCTCTTGGCATATAGCTGTCAGAGTTTCAATCTTAAAGCTTTTTTATATTTTCCAACTCCTGGTAGCCTTGGTCATGGAGGTGATGAGAGCCTTGGCTATCGTGGTATCCTCCACCATGGAGGTGATAGACCTCAGCTCTTATGGTAGTCTCGATCATTGAGGTGATGAGCCTCAACCATTGTAGTAGCCTTAATGTAGTGAAGGCAAACAGAGCTAAAGATAATATAGTGAAGGCGGATGAGACGAAGGTGAATGAGCCAAAGTCGATGAAGCAATTGTTGTTGATGCACACTCCTATCATTAAGAATATAGAAAAAGTGGGCATTGAGAGTTAACTTGAGAACAGAACAAACAAAACTCAACAAACTCTGTCTTTTTCTAAATTTCAGTTTTCAATTTCTTTTTTTTTTTACCTTATTTACGTATCAAACCGTTTTCAAACACCCCTTCCCAAAAAAGTTTTATATGCATATTGTAAAAAGAAAAGATTACAAAATAAGGAAAAATGAGGAGAATATAGCTTTGTTTTACAAAATAAGTTTTCTTTCAAAATGAGTTACGAAATACAAATGGGAGAGATCATTCAATTATTTGGCACGGAGAAGTGGAGTTCATCAGGAACTCATGAATAGCTTGCACTATTATATTTTTCTAAGTGAAAGACATCTGACATGTTAACTTTTTGTCTTTTACATGAGTAAAAGACAACATACATCTTATCTTTAGATAACTTACATCTTATCTTTGATTTGTTACATAAGAAGATAAATTACAAAGAATCTTGATAATTGCTATCATCAAAGCCACTTGGCATCTTTAAATAAGAGATTGCCTATTGCTTTTACTGTTGATCTTTTGGCAATTGCTACAGAAAGTGGATTCCTTTACTATAGAATTGTTGACGTTTTGGCCAAAATGAATTCAGAATGATGGACTTGCTTACTTCACTGGTGATAGAAAATTATTCACCATCACTAATGTGAACATTTTCTAATGGATCTTAAGAGTCTTGGAATAGGTCATAAGCCCATTGATGCACGGACAACCCTTTTAGGTCGATTAAGACTTCAATTGTTGAGGCCAAGCCTTTTTGAAAGATTGAGCTTCTTGGGTGTTAGGTTTTATTAGAGGAAGTCGGTTTTGACTCTTTAGAAGAGTTGAATTTGGCTTTATTCATTGTTAGAATTCAGCTTTTAGACTCGTTAGTTATTAATGGTGCCTAGGTAAATGTGTTTACCAGTTTTAATCGGGGGTGAGCTTTTGCAAACTCTTGGTTGATAGATGCAATATTTTTTTGGGTATTAATTTGCTTCACCACTTGATGAAATATTTGTTAGGATTGTGTCCTTAAAGCACTAAAATTATAATGTATTTACTGAGACATTTAAACCTGATTAATAATAAATAGTTTATTATTATATTATGTGTGTTACATTATTGTAAAATAGCCACAAACATATTAGTACATGGGAACAATGTACTTAACCAATAGTTCTTAACGACTTAAAATGCTTATTTTTCACAGCCTAGTGAAGTTTGGTGCTTTACTAAGATAGACTATAGTGCATTAAATCTATTATGTAGAGTGATTTAAGTTGGTCATTAGGTGGAGTACCTGGTTAATGTGCTAGTACATTTGGAATGCATTGCGTGCAAGGTTGTCAAGATCACGATTCAGATTGTACGATCCTACGATCCTCTAAGAGGCCAATGATCTGGATCGCATGGTATAATTATAATTTAATAGGATCAGATTGGGATCACAATCTAAATCGTAGGATCACATATGATCGCTATCTCATGAATATTTATTCCATCCTACAGATTTTGTTAATTTGGTTACTTGGGCCATGGGTGGGTGTGGGCTAAGTAGCCAAGGACCGTGGGCAAAGTAGTAGCCAAGGACCATTTATCCGACTTATCGAACCAAATTTGGGTCTAATCCATAACCTCATTAAAAGCAAGTGAAATTTCTCATGAATATAGAATTTAATGATATTAAGATTTTTTGGATTGTTTTAAATATATTAAAACTCATGTATCTGTTGTTCCACTAGACTATGGCCTAGTAGAATATTTTTTGCTAGACCATGGTCTATCAAATGTAAATTTTAAGATTTTTTGCTAGATCATAGCCTAACATAATATTTTAGATCATGATATAACGACCTGATATGTGATAAAATTATCTGTTTAATCATGGTCTAGTAGAATATTTTAGACTAAATTTCTATAAGGTTTCCTCTCTCTCCCCCTCTCTCTAAAACACAAAAAGAAAACTCAATAACATCCAGATTCTTCAATAAATCCATATTTCTTGCATGTGATTTGCTTATGTTTTTCAATAGGGAAACAAAACTGTTCACCCAGATTAAAGAGTAAAGACTCCCAACTTGAAAACTCTAGCAAAATTTAAAATTTTTAGTTCTTAAAATAGATTGAGAGTTCTGTTTCCAATTTCTGAACTTGTAAGCGTTTAATTTTAGAGTTCTGAATTTGTTTTAGGGTAGTAAAAGTAAAAATTTCATTATTTTTACTAAAAGTAGTAAAAAAGCAAGGAAACTAATTTTTATCTCACGCCATATACAGCTACATTACTTTTGAGTTACAATTTTTTTAGTAAAAATTTCATTATTTTGATAACAGTTAAGACATTTAATTAATGATTATTTAAATTTTTTATTGTATATATGCACAAGCGTTTACCTATGATAAGTAGATAATTTAGTGAAATAGTAAAACTCAACAAAATAACTGACAATAACTACATGAGTTTTTATTAATGTTAAAAGTTAGATAAGTAAATGAAAGAGGATATATACTTGACGGTGGCAACCATAACACATGCGTTTATAACAGTCAGTACATTACTGTAATTTGCATTTTATCCCTTTTTAGGGATATGATACTAAAATTTGAGTCAGCATCAAATCATCGCCGAATAAGCGTCCATGTAGATATTTATGGAAAGGTTAAAAGACTTTCAGTTTACTTTTCCCAACTAAACAGACTGAATCTAACTAATCCGGTTCATCGATTTCTTTAGTGTAGAATTTTCGGTTCGATTATTTTTAGTGTATTTTGTATTATTTCGAACCGAACCGACAACCAAACAATTAAAACCCTTACCCTAGGCACCTCACTTCCTTCTCCACCCGACTCTCTCTACCATTGCTCTTTCTTGCTCTTATCTTGCAAACTCAAGCAAGCTTCACTCAAGCAAAGCATCACTTAAGCAAGCAGTCTCCCCATCTCTAGAGCACCAGCCTCCATCTCCCCCCCCCTCTCTCTCTCACAGCTCTTCTCAGCCTCCTCTCACCTCCATCTCAACCTCTTTATCTTGTTTAAGAGAGTTTTGTCTTATCTCGAAATTGAAGGTCTGTATATTAATGGGTTGCATGTTAGATTTAGGGTTTTAAGTTAATTCATGGATTTGCTCATGTATAGGGATATTCATAAGTTTATAAATTTACTAAAATGTTCAGGCATTTTGCTGATGATTTGGAATATTATTGAGTTTGTTAATTTTTGTAGTTATATTCTTTTCCCTGATCTTGAGTTTGTGTATTCTGATTTATGGAGTTTGTGTTTTACAGCCGACGCGATACACCGACCGAACCTATTCACTTTGGTTTGGTTCGGTTCTTGTGTTGTAATTGGTTCAGTTCGGGATAATCATCTACAGACACCTAAGAGCTGCCCGCCTTCAAAACCCTAACGCAAAGCATCAACTGAACCTCTGTCTTGATAATTGCAGAGCCAGAGCCCAGAGAAGGAACGGAGGGAGAACTAAGTTTGCTAATGGTTGCCCCTTCTAGCGAAACGGGCCTAGAGGCTCTACACATCATCAAGTCCACAGACCCACCGCTATGGCTCGCACCGAGTCCCTCGCTATCCCATGCGGCTCGCTCGGCTTCACAGCATATTTTCTCTGCTCTCAGACCTTTCACTCCTAAATCTCCATTCGATCACCTTTTGATTGATGGATTTGATGCAGAGCAGATATGGCAGCAAATTGACATTCAATCGCAGCCTCTACTATCGAGTATCCGTCGGGATTTGAAGCGGTTTGAGAAAAATCCAGTAGAGTTAACTAAGCTGAATGTGGTTATAGGGGGTGAGGAAAAAGTTATAGAAGATGACTATAACGGTTTGAAGGTTGAAAGCGATGATTTTGATGAAGAATTGGATGAGTTTGATAAAGAAGACGAGGAGGATGATAAGAATGACAACGAATTCCAAGATAATGCAGATGAAGAGAGGGGGAGTGACGACGTGAGAGAGAGTGGAGAAAGCGAGGATGAAGAGGATGGAGAGAGAGGAGGTGGTGGTGGGATTGAGGATGGATTTTTTAAGATAAATGAATTGGAGGATTTTTTGGAGGAGGATGAGGCTAGGGAATATGGGCTAAAGAACAATTCAAGCGCGAAAGGTGATGGTGGTATAAATAAGAATGAAAATGGGGGTGATGAAGATGGAGAAAGCGATGATGAGGACGATGACGAGGTGAGGATGCCTCGTTAAATACTTGGTTGTTAAGAATTTCCATTACTTATTCACTAAAGGTACTTATGATTTGTGTATTTAGCTTGGAGAATTTGGGATGGACAAAGACGGAAATAAAGACATTGACAAGTTGGGAAATGCGAGGTAAACTGTCAATTTAATCGTTGAATGTTGCTGGTTTTCTATAAAGGATCAGTATTTACTTTTTTTATCAGATGGATCAATATTTAATTGGTAGAAAGTGTTGACAATATTCATGCGTAATGCGTATTCATCCAAAAATTGTAGTCATAAATCCATTTCTATGAAATACACTGCTTATAATTTGGATATGTTGGACACTGGGCTGTAAATGAAGAATAAGATCATCATCATCATCATCATCGTTATAGTGATGGTTACATGTTTAGACTAATTTGATTTGCATCAACTGTATGATGGTAGCAACTGGCATGCTAGATGGCAGTATGGGGGTATTGATTTAGCTGACTGAGAGTCTCAGCCTATTTTGGATGTTCAGTCTTTCCCCAGTGAATCCGTCCACAGAATGATATTTTGTTCATAACCAAAAGAATCTTTTAAATTTGTAAGTGAAATATAATTGAATAATATGGTGTATAGGTGGAGTTGTTTTGCTGTTTCAGACATTAATCACACAAGCCATGTACGGTATGCTATTTGTCTGTTATGCAGGTATGGAGATTTCTTTGGTACTAAAAAGAAAAAAACTTCAAGGAGAAACTCCAGATCTATGGATGGGTCAGAAGACTCGGATTCAGGTGATGAAGAACCAGAAGATGAAGCGCTTGAGACTCAGGTATTGTAATATTTCCACTTTTTTTCTTACTGTTGATTAGTTATGTCTTTCTCTTCCAATGGAGTAGTCATTCTTATCGGGTTAACTATCACATGATACTAATCCTCACTTTGTTTTTGTTGTATATAGAAGTCAGAAAATCTTTCTACTCATGAAAAACACCTTAAAAAGCTTCAATCTGAAATAGAGAGGATGGAAAAGGCAAACTTGGAGCCCAAAACTTGGACCATGCAGGGAGAGGTAACCTTGCTTTTAAGGTTCTTTCAGTAGGTATGAAGCCAGCCATTAATCATTTCATATTTCTAATTCTGGTCTAACATCAGGTAACGGCTGCAAAAAGGCCGAAAAACAGCGCCCTTGAAGTTGATCTAGATTTTGAGCACAATGTCAGACCAGCTCCTGTAATCACGGAGGAGGTCACAGCGACATTGGAAGAACTTATCGAGAAAAGGATCCTTGAGGTAAAATTTATTTGTATTGTGGAAGCATTGGGACTTAAGTTTCATGCTGGACTCTTTACATAAATGTGTGTAGCTCAAAACTGATTCCTTATTTATTTACCATATTTTGGAAAATCTTGTATTGGTAGCTAGCAACTGCCCTATTTTTTGTGTAGTTATTGAATACCGTAGAGTAATGCAAGGTCCTTACCTATGAAAGTCAAATATATAGAAAAGAGATGATACTGTATGCTGATGCACTATATATTTACCGTATATCCTACCCTCTCCCAATTGATGTGCAAAATAGGCATATCATGGTATTCTCTATTGTCATCCCTCCATCCCTCTCCATCAGGCATGTGTGGACGACGCACACACGCACTCAAAAGTGCATATCAATCATGTGTGCTAAAGACCATTTTTTTTTAAATTTCTGGGGGGCATTGATTATTTTGTACTTCATTCAAAGAAAGGAGAGTGCTATCTTTTTGCTTTTGGAATTGATTCTTCAAAATTATGGCTTTCTTGAGATTTTGTTGACTGCTGTTGCTTTGAAAGCCAAATTTCATTTAAGTTCTCTTCCCCTCTGGATCAAAACTGAAGGCATCTTGTTTTTGTTTCTTTAGGGTCTTTTTGATGATGTTCAGAAGGCTCCTAGTCTACCTTCTAAAGCACCAAGAGAAAGGAAAGAGTTTGTAAGTATTCTTTACGTCATATTAGTCTGAATCTTATTTTGCTATAGAACAAGAATGCAACTCAAGTTTTCTTGTTTGTTATGGTAAACAGGATGATAATAAAAGCAAGAAAGGTCTGGGTGAGATTTATGAGGTCTGTAGTTCTTGTCCATGATAATTCTTTGGATTCACTCTTGTGCAAGTTTTCATCAAGATCATATTCCAGTTTGTATTGGCAGTGGTTGTTACTCTTTTTTATTATTATAAGGAATTTAGGTCTGCTTATCTCACGTGCATATATACTTTCTTATTTGCAGGAAGAGTTTGTTCAAAAGACAAATATAGCTTTTGCTCCATTATCGTTCTCAGATGAAATGAAGAAAGAGGTGATTTAGTGTTTTACTTGTAAACTTGTTGTCGATTACTTTTGTTCTTACCTATTAAATGTCCATATTTGTTGGTTAATACTGTATAGATTGAACCTAAAAGATTTAGGTTGCCTTCCTTTGGCTGAGTTCGGTCTTATGTTTGCTTAACCTGCATATGTCATTGCTTTTATCAGGCAAGCATGCTGTTCAAGAAGCTCTGCTTGAAGTTGGATGCACTTTCACATTTTTACTTCACTCCAAAACCTGTATGTTTGTTGGAAACCCTGTTATTTGCAAAATCATGTGAATGATCTTTTGAGGTGTCACTTACGCATCAAATTTCTGTTTTGGAAAGGTTATAGAGGATATATCTATCCAAGAAAATGTTCCTGCTTTAGCAATGGAAGAGGTAGTAACACTATGCTGTACTTTTCAACTTTAGTTTAATCTGAAGCCAGCCAGTAATTTATTGAAGTGTCTAATGTCTTCTGTGAGTAGATCGCTCCTTTGGCCATCTCAGATGCAGCTATGCTAGCTCCCGAGGAAGTGTTTTCTGGCAAAGGTGACATAAAAGAAGAAGCAGAACTCACCCAGTCAGAGAGGAAGAGGAGGAGGGCTAACAAGAAAAGGCGACATAGAGGTAAGAATTATGTAGAACGCTAGTTGACTTTTATGGCCTCTCCTGGCTGTTATATTAACCATAGTTACCAGAGAACACTAATGTACTAGTGATTTTTGATTTGGAACGGTGAAATTGACGATCCAAACATAATAAGCAACAACTAATAAATAAAATGATGAAAACGTCAAAACTTACATAATTAATTGTTTTCCTACCAAAATATTTAGTATATTAGTCTGTTTATCTGCACTTTCTTCTCATAACTACGATCAAGGAGATGGACAAACTAATTAAACTATTTTTTGATTGATATAGTACATTATTAATCTTATTAAGTACTAAGTACTAAAACATATTGTATTATGGATGATCATATATTTTATCACCTGAAAATTGTGAACAAGCCTACCCCACCATACAATGTTCTACGGCAAGTAACGTATTACAATCCCGTTCCCGTTCCGCATACCGCAAAGATCCATGTTCTGGATCATTCCTAGGTAACAACATAGATATAAACCATTTTGTTGAGATTCATGACCAAGAGAGAAGTATCTAAGACAGCCTTATTGATTTGTGAGCTCGTTTTTCTCATTGTCTTTGCTTAAACTGACTTCAATTTTCATATCATTTCTTGACAATGTTTACAGCTATGGTAACTAAAACTGAAATGAAGAGAGCCAAAAAGGACACCGAAAGGAGTGCAAAGAACCACGCTGCCTAAACATCTTGATGGTATCTTTCTATTTTGTGTATGACTAATATTCTGTTCTGTAAATAATACCAATTATTGTGTCCTCAGCTAAAATTCTTCCTACATATGCAGGCAAAGAAGGAAAACGAGAATCTATGTGATTAAAAAATCCAAGTGATTCCTTAAAAGCCTTTCAACGTAGCAGTTGCAAGTTATGCGACTGGTAGAAGCTGAGAAAAGAAACGAACTAAATTTTTTTGTGGATTGGCTGATTACTTCTAAAGAAGCGTAAATTATTTAGTGATGATCTCGAGTTTTTACGGAGCAGCAATGAAGTCATCTGAAGGAGATTCAGCTATCATGGTTTTGATCCTCTTTAACTTTTGGACTTGATTATAAAATTCTGAAACGTGATTTTTTTATTGATGATCTCGAGTTTTTATGGAGCACCAATGAAGTCATCTGAAGGAGATTCGGCTATATCATGGTTTTGATGCTCTTTAACTTTTGGGCTTGATTATAAAATTTTGAAATGTAAGTGTAAGATCATATGATCCATAGAAATATACTGATCTGTGTCAAACACAAGAATAATTTCCCCTCATTTTTTTACTTTTGTTCATCTCATTGGGTCTGTTTAGTGCCTGCAATTCGAATTCTTTCTTCTTGCAATGCATTTACCTTACTCCTGAGTCAAGCACAGTCCATGTAATACGTTCTCTTGGCTACTGTAGTTTCAGAATAAACTATCAGTAGAAGCAGTCCTTGAAATGCTATTCTTTTGGTTAGTATAGTTTCAGAATAAACTCAGGGCAACACGGCAAATTAGTATGTAGCTTTTTCATCGGCATGCTTATCTTGTATTTCAATTTGGAGTTTGGTTGGTATAAAATAATGTTAGCCTATCGAAATCTTAAAACTGTATAAAAATGTAATCAAGAGGGTAGGATATACGTAAATATTAAACAGTCTTGTTTTGTTGTATGCTAGAAACATGTCAAAGTTGTATATATGTAAGGTTATTTGATTTGGTATGAGAAACTATTGCTAAAAAGTTGACTATTTAGAAAACAAAAAAAATATTATAAACTTTTTTTTGTAAATACGTACAATGATAAATTCTAGATCAAGTTGTTAATTGATTGAGTGATGTGTCAATCATTAATTAAATAATTAACTTATAAATGAAATTATTTTATGAACTATCATGATAAATTCTAGATCAAGTTGTTAATTGATTGAGTGATGTGTCAATCATTAATTAAATAATTAATTTATAAATGAAATTATTTTATGAACTATCTTTTTTTTCTATCTCGCCATTGATTTATACCCACCTGATCAATTCTTTTATTAAGTTGGGTGGGGAATAATCAGTCATGTTCTTTGATAACACTTTTCCATGTCACCTAAATCTCAAACTTCTCTTTTCTTTCCTACCCTTTCCTTTCATTATTGTTTTGTTAGTGGAATATGTCCTATAACTTTTTTTTTCATCAACTTGAAATGTTACATGCCTTTAGGTTTTTAAAAGATAGGGTAGATGAGAATGTAGTTGTCTTATTATTGGTAGTCGAGAGCGGGTAAAGGGGGGTATAGCTTGAAGATACTTGCTGAGCTACTTGTTTTTAAATATTTATTGTATGCATGTACTAGTAGTAGAATACCTTTAATAACCTAAAAGCTCATAAGGTAGCATGCTTACTATCTTATTGAGGTTTGACTATCTAGCTAGCTAGCTATAGTTAGTTGTTGGCATTTGGTAGCTACTGGTTAGGTTGTCAGAGAGTAGATGATGCGAACGATAGAGAACGAAGAAGGGAAAGCTTTCGTTTGTTCCAATATAGTAGTTAGATTGTTATTGTCTTCTCTTTGGCACTCTACAACAAAAAATGGCTTAGATGACGGTGAAAACCCATCATAAAAACCTTCTAATGACGGACAAGTGACTATCATCTATAGGACTGTCATCTAAACTCATTTTACCAAAACTCGTCATCAAAAGGTTCCGCCAAAACACTTTTGATGACATGAATCCCCGGCATTAAATGTGCCACAAAAACACCTTTAATGACAGGGATTGCTCGTCATTATAGGTGTCATCATTATAGGTGCCGCAAAACACCTATAATGACGGAGAATCCCCGTCATCAAAGGATCATTTAAAAAAACCCATGAAAAGGAAAAAACTTGACTTTTCATGACAGTTTTTCATTAAAAATGTGGCTTAAGAGAGTTCTATGAAATGAGATGAAAGATTTTAAAGCAATGAAAAAAATTACCTCTCCTATGCGTCCCATAGCCTGGGAATCAGAATATATAATACTAATTGCTCCCATATCATGAAAACTATAAGGGGATAGCTATTATCATAAACATTTACTTTAGAAAGATTCTAGGAGAGTTCCTCTAAATATATAGCAGAAGTTAGAAACCAAAATGAACAAGAACATAGAATAAACACCATGATTATAACAAGACACATATACGCCCAATCCAAAAGCAAGCCTGGATTCTGTCAACAAAATAAATTTAAAATATCACCAATGTCCCGCATTATCAAGTCATATTCAGTAATAGAAAACCATTAAACTAGCTAATTTAATTACAAAATTTGAAAGGCTTGTCCCTTTTCGAATTTAAACACATCATTAAACCTTGGGGCTGAGCTCTAGTAAAGTGGCTTTGAAACGCCCCTTACATTGGAGTACAACTTCATCTGATGTATCTTCAACTGCTCCAAATTTGAAGAACTGAAGGCATTGTTTCTAATATCAAATAAATACATGAAGCATTCAGAAAAAGAAAAGGATCAAGTCAACACAATATCAAGTTAACTGAAACAGATGTAATTATGTTTGTTTCCGTGTAGTAGTGAAACGAAGTTAGGTAAAGTTACCAAACCTGTTGCATTATCTGTGGAAACTCCGAGCACAGTGTCTTTTTACCGTGATCATCAAATATCTTCTCTAACGTTATGTCTTAAAGCGCAACCAACATGGTCTCGAGCATGTCAAGCCCTGCCTGGTTTGCAAAAGTGAAAACTGACAGTGCCTATAATGACCGAGAGTTTTAAACTTAAGTGTTCATAAAATGGGTAAGGTAGAATCTGAATGTAGTCATTTTGTATGATCAGATGCCAGATGCCTCTATTAAATACTTAAATGACTATCATGAAGATCCCGGGATATTTGGTTGCTACTATAAGTTTGCAAATTAAATTGCTATGTATAACTCCCTTAGTTTTTTCCTTTTTCGGGTTGTTAACTAATGAGACACACCTTCAGAGAGCAGCACATGATTGCATATGAGTGATGCCATAGTATTTTAAGGATAAATTCACTCCCTTCATTTCTAGATTTGAGCAGATCCACACCCATGTAGCACCTGGAAAATGACCATTGAAATAACCATAAAATCACACTACCTTGTCTTTTTAATCAGAAAAAGAATATTCGAACTAATGCTACAAAATTTATTACAACATGACCTCCAGTCTTAATGCAATGCAGTGTTAAAGGACACTCCACAATTGTGAAACCAGATGAGAGAACTGTCCAGGTAATCATCTGTCTTAAAGCAATTTCACCGCAATCGTCTGAACTTAAAGCAATTTTACCTTTAGAAAAGAATTTGAAGGTATTTGAAGGATTCCAATAGCAGGTTCCATTTTCAGTACTAAAAAGAAGGGGAAGGATGGACTTATATCATTAATTGTCTAACCTTTTATCTATATGGAACCTGCAACAAAATAACACTCAGTATCAAAAGCATGATTAAAAAAGAACAATCTTTAATTAAAATGAAATACAATTTTGATAATCAACAAGCCTATTGGATGTTCACTGTTGGGTTAGTAGTGGGTTAGTAGCTAAAAGTCAAACCGAACTAAATTGAGCGATTCGTCGATGTCCCGACCGAACTAATTAAGGCATAGGAACTAACACAATTGATTAAGGCATAAGAACCAACACTCTTCGGTCAGTTTGGTTTAATCGATTCGACTATAAAATTAATCTTATAACAATTGAAAACAAGAGTCGGTAAAGTCCAATCAAAGAAGAAGAAGAGTTCAGTAAAATCCAACAAATAGAATTCAGTAGAATCGACGAAAACAAAATACAAGAAGAGTTCTGGAAATTTCAGCCAAACAATAATAAGTGAAAATAAGATTCAGTAAAATCCCCATGTTAAATAAAACCATAGATTTGTAACCGAACCAGCCGCTGGTGTGCGTTGAGCAATGATTCGAGTCTCCAAGCATCCCACTCCCAACCCCGAGAATCTGATCCAGGAGCATTAATTGAGAACGGATCTTCTTTATTGACAAATTTAGTAAAGCATAAGCTAGTCATAAGCCACGCAGATCTAGCCGCGAGTTAGCCTCATAGATCTAACAGCGAGCTAGCCCCGTAGATCTAGCTGCGAGATCATCACCATGCCCTACTCGCGCCTGGGCTCTGATGAATCTGATGGCGAGCTCAACTTCTTTAAAGGCTGAGAGAGAGATAGAGAGACTTTAGGTTTGAGGGTTGAGAGAGAGAGAGAGACTTCGGGTTGAGAGAGATGAGGGCTTCGATTGTTTAAGAGATGAGAAAGATGAGAGGTAATGTTAGGGTTGAAAGAAATTTCAGTAATGTATAGATGGTATTTTTATAATTAAAAAGAAATCTGGTAATTATTGTCATGTCTGCATCTCTAAAAAAAAAGCAAAAACATTTTATGACAACTTAAAAAATAACTGTCATAGTATATGAGCATTTGATGACAGTGTTTGTAAACACTGTCATATTACTCCAAAAAGTAAATTCTCTTCGTCAAGAGACTTTTTTCTATGATAGGTTTAAAAAACGTGTTATTGAAAAAATTTATGGCTGTCATTGTAGCCGACTTTTGTAGTAGTGGCAGTTGGATGAGGAAACTATGAGGATTGCCCATTAACTTCCTTATTTAAACTGATAGTTTAGTAAGGGTTGTTTAGCTTGTTCTATTCCCTAGTTCCTAGTTGCTACCATCTTTAAATAGCTTCACAGGCTTCCTAGAAGTTAGAAAAGAAAACGACAAAACAACATGGATTAGATGGAGCTAGGTGCATGGTTGAGTAATTCAGTATGAATGCTGGCGAAGAGTAGAGGTGATCATTCTTCCCTGGGTTTCAAGAAGTAAGAGTGAGGAATCATAAGCCCTTCAATAAACTCTAGCCCTCTGAAGATGACTTCCACTCATTTGTGTTTGTTCTCTAAGTGAGGTACCTTAGGGACCTAGCTTAACTTTCTTGCCTTACATGCAAGCTCTTATAAGGTCTCTATCTAGAAAAGGAAGCACAAGAGTACAAAGTGAGTTGCTCTTTCTTTTGAAGTTTACAGAAGCTAAGGAAAGAAAATACTAGATTAGGTTACTGATGTTGTTCCTCATAGTTGGATCTCACTATGGCAGGTTTTGAAATAAGACGCCTTAGATATCTAAGCATGTGGTTTTAGAACTAGATAAAATGCAAAATAAGAAAGAAAATATTGCTATCTTAGTTAAGTGAATGAGAGCTTTATGGGATCTCCCCCATGGAAGGAGAATCCATCAATCTTAGACGAAGGTAGGACTAACTATGACTTTCCTACCGTGCTGGAAGCTCTACAAAGTGGCAATCTATCTTAAAAGAATAGATTTGATAGATCTTAAATCCTAAAAATCTCTCTTAATCCTTTCAACGTGAGTGCATATCTTCATATAGGCAGTTATTTTTTGTCCAATAAGTTGATGAGGCCTTTCTGTGATTTCTTGCTAACATTAGGACTAGTTTCCTTCCCTTCCTACGGTTACCTTCTTTTCTACCCCACGAGCATACACGGGTGAATTCCAATGTTGTCTAGAGCCTTCTATCTTTTCTTCTAATTATTTTTATCCCAAGATTATCTGCTCTGGCTTTTTTTTTCTTCCTTATCTTTGAGTATAATAAATAAGGACTCATTTTTCCCTTTCTTCTCTCCTGCTAAGATTCGAGGAAGGAAGGATATATAAGCTTGGTTTAGATGTTTCATCTATCCAAAGAGGGCCAGATAAAAAGTCTTTCCTTTATGTCTACCATGAACTTCCTTGGCTCCCTTTCAGTTTTCTAAGGACGGCCTCCTTCTCTGTTTGTTCTTTCCTTTTTTATGTCAAAATTCTCTATATCTGTTCATTGTCCTCTCATCCAATTGCTCAAGATAGATGAGCAAGGATAACTATGATTCATGCAGCTGTATATGTAGGATCGGGTTTTAAAAATTTAAAGATAAATCACTGAACCACGAACGGTTCATGGATGAAATATAAAAAAAATTCTAAAACCAATTTAATCATATTATGTATTAAAATCATACATACGATTATGCATACTTAGTTAAATGTATTTAATAGAGTTAGTAACGATTTATACCTTATGTTGTATTGGAGAATTTCTGACTTAGTGGAATCGTATTGATTGTCTTTGTGTTCTTCGTTCTTCGTAGAACGCGAATAAGTCTTCACACCAACAACCACTCGTTGGATTCAAAAGTATATCTTGCAAGCCGTCATTAGAAACTGAGTGTGGTCTCTCAAAACATCTGGAGAAAAAAATCAGACTTTTCCTTTATCTGTGTATTTCGGAGGCAACTAGGGGAATGGAGAGAAACTGTGTTTTCTCTGCTCTGTGTAATCACACATTGTGTTAGGGTTAGGGATGCAACACTATTTCCATCCCTCATATAATAATTACGGAATTTGCACTTATACCCTACATGTTAAATTAACAAAATTTACTCCCCTAATATATGCTATTGCTGAAAATTACATATCTCTATGAGTCAATGTCGTGTCCAAATTTATCAATCCAAATTGATAAATTAAATTGATCTCCATCAAATAATTAATTAATTTCTTTTATTTACTAATTATCTAATAATTAAAAAATAACCAATTAATTAATTTGAACATTAATTATTTTCTCTTCACTAATTAAGTGACAACACGCATTACATATGAGTTCGAGAAATATAACTTGGTCAAAAACATGTTTTTGGTCCAACTGATGTTGTTTTTCATTCATGTCATTATGAACTACTCCTGAGATCAAATGGAACCATATGAATAAAGCTATATGATTCAAATACTCGGTGAATTTATCTCCATAAATTCCCGACCTATTTAATCCTGACATCGTACGACTCCATTATAGGTCTGATGCTAAATCAACTCTCGATTCATTTGCACTACTTTTCTGTTGGTGCAAATAAACTCTTTTATTTCATGGTCCATA
The DNA here is from genome assembly GCA_003255025.1 of Datisca glomerata. Taxonomy (NCBI): domain Eukaryota; kingdom Viridiplantae; phylum Streptophyta; class Magnoliopsida; order Cucurbitales; family Datiscaceae; genus Datisca; species Datisca glomerata. The sequence goes on from QANY01001571.1 coordinate 1,176,669, forward strand.
TAATATTTCAACATATTACCTTTTGTGAATATCAGTAACAAGAGTTGGATATAAATTATCATATTACCCCTATAGTTATTATTTTTTTAACTTCACTATTGACTGTGAGTAAGAAAGGCATAACAGTGAACTGACTCGTACAGTTCACCGTGTCTTATTCAACGATTCATTTCATCGAATACATGGCCAGGTAAATTTTTTACACACCCATCAATAAAGCATAAGGTGATATTACTGCATTTTCAATCTCGTCACGAATTATTATATTTGTGAATAACGCAACTCTAACATAGTTTAGTCACGATCCCAACAGCTGAGGTATTGTCTGACAATTCGAATTCACTCCTTTGGCATATCAAATACCGCAAGTAACAACGTCAAACTTCGTATTCACCTCAGGATTAAGGTAATTATGAAAATACCCTTAAGGTGTAACAATTACATATAGAGCGAGATAAACGGCTTTGCTTTAAATTAATTGGTTACTGGTCTATTCAAAATGTTTCACAACATGTCTAGGTCAACTGTCAAATTCACCTTGTACTCTCTCTATCTCTCTCCCTCTCTCTATCTCCCTCCCTCCCCCCCTCTCTCTCTCTCTCTCCATCCTTCCCTCCCACTCTCTCTCCCTCCCTCCATCTCTCTCTTTCCCCCTCTCTCTCGCCCCCTCTCTCTTTCTCTGTCTCTCTTGCTACCTCACTCTCTCTTATCACTTTCTCTCTCTCTCTCTCTCTCTCTCTCTCTCACTCTCGCTCTCTCTCACTCTCCCTTTCTCTCCTTCACTCGCTCTGTCTCTATCTCACCCTCTCACTCTCTCTCACACGCACACACACACACACACACACACACACTCTCTCTCTCTCATACATTTCCTTAAGAAAGTTTTCAAACTCTTCTAGCAAGTACTCTCCACCATGATCAGATCATAGATTTTTTATTTGTTTCTCTAATTGATTTTTGACCATAGTCTTATACTCTTTAAACTTTTCAAAAGTTTCAGACTTTTGGTGTATTAAATAAATATGTCCAAAGGGCGAGTAGCCATCAGTGAAGGTTACAAAGTATTCATAATCTCCTCTTACTTGGATATTCAAAGGCCCACATACATCACTATGTACGAATTTGAGGCATTGAGCGGCTCTTCCACACTTCACTGAAAAAGGGTATCTTAATTATTTTTCCTTCTATACAAGATTCACATGTGGGTATTGATCCCATACTTAAAGTTTGTAACGGACTATCCTTTGCAAGTCTTTTAATCTTGTCCAGGCTAATGTGCCCAAGAAGTAAGTGTGACAAATATGTTAGATTGGTTGAGTCAGACTTCAACATTTTATTATCCATTTGTAAATCGCTATTTACTTCAATGTCACATATCATTAAAACTATTGGTTTTACGTAAAACAATTTATTTATCAAACGTGCAGTAATAATTAAGCAATCATTTCTAAAAATACCAATATATTTATTAATGAAATTCAAACTGAATCCTTGCTCAATTAAACTAGATACTAAAATAAGATTCTTCCCAAAAATCTATATATAATAAACATCACGTAAAACCATAAAACAATTATGGAATGACAATTTAATAATTCCAACAGATACGATCAATACTAGTGCTCCATTTCTCCAACAGAAGCTGAACTCACCCTAATCAAGCCTTCTGATTTCCATGAACCCCTACAGGAAACAACATATATGGTTAGTGGCTGCATAGTCTACAATCCACAAAAAATTAGAGTCAACCACATAACATGCCTCAATAACAAGTACTATACATTTAGGTCTCAACTCCTTGAGATAGTCTGAGCAGTTATGTTTTCACTGGCCTACGACTCCATAATGATGACACTTGTATTTTGACTTGTCGACTTTTGTAGTGCCCTTACCTTTCCAGCTTTTGAGTTTTGCTTCTTAGCCTTCTTCAGACCTCTTTTATGTTTCTTTTTAGTGCTAGAGGTGGAAGTCTTGATTTCAATAAAGTTTCCCTCTCCAATCTTCATCTTGCCCTTCAGAAACAGGGTCTCAGCAGCTTGCGGTTTTTTCATCAGCTCAGGAAGTGAGTAACTCAACTTATTCATCGAACAATTAAATTTAAAGTTCTCAAACATGTCAGACAGAATCTCAATGATCATATCAACTTGTGTCTCGCCATCTACCTCAGCACCCATGATCTCCATCTCATTAGATAACTAATGATCAACATCATATATTCTCTGACAGGAGTTCCAAGTTTCATCCTGCAGTTCATGAAGTTCTACACAGCTGTCTGTTTGTCTTGACGACCTTAATTTCTGAACATTTTGGTGATGTTCAACATCATATCAGCGACATTTTCCATGTTTTGATGTTGTTGTTGCAACACATTGCTAATAGAAGCCAAGATGTAACACCTGGCAATCTCATCAGAACACAGCCAAGAAGCATAAGCATCATTTTCCTCTTGAGTCGATTCATCAATAAGCTCAAGGGGACAAGGTGTGGTGAGCACCAACTTGTGTTTTTCTACCATCAGCACGATATCAAGATTACGTTTCCAATCCATGTAATTTTTACGGGTAAGTTTGTTCGCGTTTAAGATAGTTGAGAGTGGGGATAGCGACATAATTACTCAAAAGAATAAATAAAGCGGTGTAAATAAATACTCAATCATTTAGGAAAGTATGATGCATGATGCAAATACTTATATATTTAAAAATCCAATAAAAATATTTCTTCTATGATGTTACAATCAACAACGATAGTTTGTCTCATCTAAGGACAACGCTCATGCTACCTCATATCGCATCTAGACTATTTTCGTTTGGTTAACGCTTCTAAAAATGTCACTACATCTAGTTTAACCAATCACCAATGACTTTGGTCACCTTAGTCCCATTGAGTAGCCCCTATGAGGGATTCCAATTTGCTTCGGTCTAAGTGTTTAACCAACGCATCGGCTTTAAAGGTTGTCATGAACTAACAGTCCATCTAGGAACGATCGTGCCTCACCACTTCCTTTATAAACTTTAACTTCTTAAGTAACTCGATGACTCAAAATGACACGATTTGTAAGTTTCTCTCACTAAAGAGTGGACCACTATGGTGGCTCTAAATCATTCATCGTGCCACGATCAAGTTTGCATTGGGGACCTTATGAACATTTCAACGTAAACGACTATCCCACTTAGTTTTTGGAAAAATAGATTTTTCATTGTTTTTTCCAAAAAAAAATTACAACTCTATTAATTTGGAAAAAACAAGTTTCAAAAATTATAAACTTCTATAAAATTTAATCCCAATTTAAAATTTATAACTTTTATAAAATTACATTGTATTTAAATTATAACCCATTATAAATTTAAACTACAATGATAAATGTATATGCTACATGGAATTTTGATATTGACATATCTCTATTTCTATATGACATGTTATATGAGAATGCGTGATTAATAATAAATCATACATTTAAAATCAACCTCTCCATGACTCATTTCTTATTAATGCCCATAATAATAATAATAATTAAATTACAATAATTCAATGTTAGCCTTCATGACATCTGTAATTATCTCATTGTCTTTCAGGAAGCCCCACCAATTTTGTAACTCTTTACAAAAGTCCTGTCTCCTTTTAATTTTCAAGCTTTGATAAAAACCCTTTAATCAAGGAAAACTATTTTTCTAATTAAATAATCTCATTACATATCCTTTTAAAATTCAAAATTAAAAAGATAAAAATATAAATTTGATAATTATGTTTTGAATTCAAATTTAAAAAGATAAATATATAAAATAGATAATTATCTTTTGAATTCAAAATTCAAAAGATAAAAAATTGGTAATTATCTTTTATCCGTTTAAAATTTAAAATTTAAAAGATTAAAGATATGATAAGGGGTTTCGTAAAACATCACAAAGTTTCTTAAACACTAATTGTTATCGCCTAGAGATTCACAAACTCTAGTCACCACGCAGGGCACAGCAGCAAATAGTAGGAGGAGGCGCGACACGGCGGCGGATGGCGGCAGCATGGCGACCGACAATGATGACGGTGGTTTTCGACGGTGACTTTTCGAGGCGGTGATGGATTACATGGAATTTTAAAAAAAATACAACTTTTGTAAGAAAATAAATTACATAAAATCCTATGCCTCAATTTCGACGTACATCAATTCAAAAATTAAAAAACAAGATGCCTAGAGCCAATAGATCAGGACCTATTCATAAAACACATTCAAAACTATTTTGAATCTACCATACAAAATTATATGCCAATATCACAACATCCATCAATACATATGTTAAATCATAGAATATGCATAATCAAGAACCTGACTCTAATACCAATTGTTGGATCGAGTTTTAAAATTTTGATGAAAAATCAAAGAACCACGAACGGTTTATGGGTGAAAAATAAAAAAAATTCACATCAAGAATTTAATCATATTGAATATAAAATCTTTTATGATCATGCATATATTGATAGACGTATTTCGAAGAGGTAGAAATAATATTTATACCATCGGAGAATTTTTGACTTGGTGAAATTATATTGATTATTTTTGTGTTCTTCGTTCTTCGTAGAACTCAAATTAGCCTTCACACCAACACTACTCGTTGGATTTAGAAGTATATCTAGCAAGGACATCATTACGAACTAAGTGTGGGCTCTCAAAACAACTAGAGAAAAAAAATCAGATTTTTCCTTTTTCTCTGTGTATTTCAACGGCAACTAGGGGAAGGGAGAGAAACTGTGTTTTCTCTACTCTGCGTAATCACACATTGTGTTAAGGTTAGAGATGCAACCCTATTGTCATCTCTTATATAATAATTACATAATTTACACATATGACCCGACATGTTTAATTATCAAAAATTCACCCCCTAATATTTGCTATTGCCAAAAATTGCATATCTTCATAGAGTCAATGTTGTGTCCAAATTCATCAATCTAAATTGATAAATTAAAATGATTTTCATCAATTAATTAATTAATTTCCATTATTTACTAATTATTGAATAATTAGAAAATAACCAATTAATTAAATTGAATATTAATTGCTTGCTCTTCACTAATTAAGTGACAACACTCATCACATATGGATTCAGGAAATAATTAAGTGACAAAACTGATGTTGCTTTTCATTCATATCCTTATGAGCAACTTCTGAGACCGTATGAACCTATATGAATAAAGCTATAACATTCAAATACTCGGTGAATTTATCTCCATAAATTTCCGACCTATTTAATCATGATATCGTACGACTCCATTATAAGTCTGATGCTGAATCAACTCTCGATTCACGCGTACTGCTTTTTTGTTGGTGCAAATAAACTCTTTTATTTAACGGTCCACATAATATTTCAACATATCACCCTTCGTGAATATCAGTAACAAGAGTTCGATATAAATTACCATTTTACTCTTCTAGTTATTATTTTCTTAACTCCACTATTGATTGTGACTAACAGTCATAATCGGACTCGATTGCCTAGTCGATCCTAAGACTGCGAATAATGTTCTGAACTATTTCAGAAGAGTTTGTCTGAAAAACTCATCTGTCTTTACTCTTCTTATGTTGACAATTGTTCTAGGAATTGAGTAAATTATAAGCACATTTTAATTAATAGAAAAATTTTCATTCATTCATTAAATTCAGTAATACATAAATATCAAAAAAATAACTAAATATTTATAAATAATTTTTACACTCTATTTTATGGACACAATTCCAACACTATGTTGGTGCCTTGGTTTTATTATGTAATCACTACCTTGGGCAAGTAGCTCTGGTTGATTTAGTCAAAAGACTGGTTAAAATAATCTAATGTACATTGATGCGTTAATTGGGTTTCTTTCTTTAGTAACACAGTCTATTAATCAATTGAATAGATAGATCAATTGGTTAGATAGTGGAAAATTCAAATTATCTTTTTGACAATTCTTTTTGTTTGAGTTTAGCATCCCTTTCTTAGTTCCCCCATCCCGGTCAAAGGTTATCAATCGACTAATTCCCCTTTCCTACTCTTGCATTGTTAGTCTCGTCAGACAAATATGTTTACTTATTTATAATTCTCTTCCCAACCATAGTTTCAAGTGATCTTCGGCAATTTATCAAGCTATGTACTGTGCTCTTCAACAATTCTGCATAAGTCAAACTTTTCGATCCTCTAATCTCTTAGAGGCATCAATACTAGCTTAATTAGTTCGCTCTTTCTTTAGTTGTCTATCCTGGTCTCTAGTTCATCTCTTTGATGCAAAGGTTTTATTCCTCACTCGAGGTACCTCGAGGAGTGGCTGGGCAGGTGATCTTTGTGATAGCGGGAGTAGAACTCAGAAGGTTGGCAGGGGTCATGTTCTTCCGAGTGGACATAGTCGACTAGCTGACCAAGGCCTTGCATGGAGATGACATTGGAATCAAGGGCTTGGATTTCACTTCTTTATTTCTCTACCATTTGGATTAGAGCTCCTCCCAAAACACACAAACTTATAAATGATTAACAATCACTTAGTCAACTAAAACTTGATTGGTGTAGAATTACTCATAATAAGAAAATAAGTGCCAAATAATACACTTGGCACTATATAAAAACATACTTGTATGCTTATAAGTCTACTTTCAGTTGTTACTACAACTGAAAGTAGTACCCTATAGGGTATACAAAAGGTGATGGTAACAATAGCAATGTTAACCTAATCAACTGCTTTGTATGCATAATCCTATCAAGAGTTACCCCGTCTCGAAATATTTTAGGATCATAAATTATATCAATGCTCCCTTAACGAGTTATTGGACACTTTCTTAAAACTTAAAAAATAGACATTTAACTCCATGAACTTTTAAAACCTAAATTCACTAGTCCCTATTTAAATGGTCATTAATAATTCCTAGCAAAATGATCACGTGCTAGCACGTGACTGAAGGATGAGATTTGATCTCACTAAATCACAAGATCTTCAACAGATTAGGGCAATGATTTCATGTGATTTAAGCCTCAATTATTATCGAGCATTCAAATAGGAATTATGGCGTTTTGAAAGTTTAGGAGAAGTATTTGTTGTCAAAGTTTTAAGATTAATACGTCCAATAACTCAAAGTTGAAAAGAAATTGGAAGCTTTTACCCCTTTTTTATTAATTTATTACAAATATAGTTGCAAACAAAAAAATGATTGAAAGTTAAAAAAAAACTTCCCTTATATACCCTTGAGTGAAAGTCAAGTGTGGATAAATTGAAAGGTAAAATATTCAAATACTATCCTAATGTAAATGTACCTAAATTTTGGAGGGCTTCGACTCAAACGGATATCAAGATTATTGTAATCTCATATTTTCTCATTTTTTATATATCAAATAAGGAAATGTTTGGATGAAAGGAATCTTAAAATTTTGGAAATTTAGTTACCTTAAACAACCTTTTAAGCTGAATTGTTTTTCTGCTTCATACATTTATATCATCAAACATTAGAGTCACTTCATCCCGTTCTCCTCGGGTAAAAAAATATAGAAACTTAAATTAAAAGAAAATTCCCAATTTCCCATTTACTTGTACAAGGCATATCTATCTTCAACTTATGTTACCTAAGATCAGCATGTTAACTATGAAGATCTACACTTCCTACATTAAATTCAATACTCGTTTCAATATCACTCACTTGCCTGTTTTGTGACTGTTTTAGTCGGAGAAAACTTGACCATAAAGCAACAAAAAAGAAAAAAGAAAAAAAGAAAAAGCAAACTAAAGCTAGCAGAATATCAAAAGCAAGCTGAAGCCTGAACTCCCTTTAAAAATAACAATTATATATGCTCCCTAAAAGTGTAGAAAAAGCCCCATAAACAATTCAATCAGATTCTTCAACATAACATGTGAACTAAAGTCCCTTTGAATAATTTCAACAACAGTGAACCATTTCTTCTTCTATCCAAGCAAAGTATCATCACACTCTCCCAAGCCCCAACTCTCAAACACATTTGCTCTCACTCTTTCCTCGGAGCCATGTCCATAGCCTTAATAGCCTCTCTCTTCTTATTGATTCCTATCACTTATGGCAACTTCCACTCTAACACATGTCGTTCTTATTGTGGTAACATAACCATAGATTACCCATTTGCACTCGAATACGGGTGCGGGCACCCGGGTTTTCGGGACCTCTTGTTTTGCATGAATGATGTCCTTATGTTCCATATTAGCTCTGGATCCTACCGGGTCTTGGATATAGACTATGCTTATGAGGCTCTCACATTACATGATCCTCACATGTCCACATGTGATACTATTGTGCTAGGTGGCAGAGGAAACGGGTTCGTGATCGACCAATGGCGTGCCCCGTACATGAATCCAACGGCTGATAACGTGTTCATGCTAATCGGTTGCTCCACTGGATCCCCACTCTTTCAAGGGTTCCCCGGTAAGCACCTACCTTGTCGAAACGTGTCAGGATTGGGTTGCGAGGACTATTACGGGTGCCCGGCGTGGGATATATTGGGTCATAGGCGGCCAGGATCGGTCTACGGATCTGGGCCTCCAGAATGTTGTGCTGTTCCATTTGAAGCAATAAAGGCTATAAATCTGAGCAAGCTTGAATGTGAAGGGTATGCAAGTGCTTACAGTTTGGCCCCATTGAGAATTGATGGGCCTAGTGGGTGGTCTTATGGGATCCGAGTGAAGTATTCGGTTCAAGGAAACGATTTTTGTAGGGCGTGTGAGGCCACTGGTGGCACGTGCGGATATGGTACGGATGGTGTTAGACAGCTATGCATGTGTGAGAGTTGGAATTCAACATCAAATTGTGATTCAGCAGGTTTGTTATGTTAGCTATCCTATTCCAAAACTCTGTGCTATTATTTTTGTCATCTCTTATTAATATATTGTTTCGTGTTTCGTGTAATGTGCAGTTAGCTCATCATCGACAACAAAATGGTCAGTGATTCACACAATATTAGCAGGTAAACATCTTTTCTTCTATCGTTCTTTCAATTGACTAATAAAATAGGTAAACTATGTATTTAATTTATGTCTCTTCAACTTAAATATGTTTGACAATAAAGTTAATAGAAAATTGTGAGAAATCATTCCATCGAAACCAAGTGAAAAAATATAGTGCCTGCATGTGTATAGATAGCCTGGAGGGCTTGGTTCAAGTGCTAAAAGTGTTGGGTTTGGAGATTTGTTTCCTCTCATGTTAAAGTTGGAATCTTTTAAATGTAAACAATTCCTTTAGTGTAAGGTCACCCATTTACCCTTATCTATTTAGGGAAACTTCTGAAGTCATATTGCACGAGTTGTGTAAGATTGGTCCACACACTCATTGATACAAAAATAAGAACGAAATAAGATTTTATTACTAATCTTAATAGTTTTTGATAATTAATATTAATTTAGTTTTTAAATATTCTATTTTTCATTGCTTAGGATTGTTGATGTGTTTGTTACACTGGACGAGGAGAAAGCAGGATTGAATATAATTGGCTGATTTCCTGATTGTCATGGATTTTGATACTATGGAAAGCACATGAATAGATAAAAGAATCAGTATTCATGCAAAGTTAATGTATACGGAGGAGCAACCTTTACTTTTTTAACATCGAAAACAGAGATGTGTCTGCGTGGAAACTGTGTTGCAAAATTTACCAGGATGAGTAACTAAGTTTTTGACAATGGATTTCCCAGGATGAGTTTGCTTTATGTTATACGACATGTCATAATTATGCTTTTGACAATGTATTTCCCAGGATGAGTTTGCTTTATGTAATACGACATGTCATATTCATATTCTTTTCAACAAAACTAGAAGATTTACAGAGTTTTACTGTTTGATTTAAATTAAATGGGGAGTATCCAACGAAAAGTTACCTGATTTTTTTTACTCTCATTAATTTTCTCAGCATTTTTATAGCATAAGATCTTGGAAAATTAGAAGGAAAGAAAAATGAGACAAGTGCAATTAAATTTTACTATAGTAGAACTCATTCGTCTAACTATTTTCCTCTACATATTTCGGAAAACTCCAAACAATTGAAATGAAATCATTCACATTTTCTTTTATTTTTCCTACAAATTTTCAAGATCCAAACATAGATTTGCGGAAATGATAAAGAAGATACTGTCTACTAAGCAGAAAGGATAAACAATAAGCAGAAACAAAGTCATTGCAAGTGGAAAATATGCTGAATGTTTTGAGCAATGAAACATGAAGAATCTGTAGTCTTCTTAAACTGTCAAGTGAGAAAACTTGATATCCTTCATTTAGTATAAGAGATAGGCACCAGATTCCAATTATGGTGTCAATGAGGCTTAGCCTCTGCTATTTGGTTAATCTGTTTTCGAAATAAAAGAATACCCCAAAATAAGTTTATCAAACACATATTCTAGTTTTAATTTGATTCTGATATCTGTTTTTAAACAAGCTTTCAAAAAGTTCTACTAAAACACATCTTGAGTACTAATACCAAACATGTTTTCAGATAATATTAAATTTTTTGAAAACACGTTGTTCCCTTGTTTTCCACTCGTTTTAAAATCATGAACTAAACGAGTCATTATTAACTCCAACTCAAAGTTGTAAGCATGACTGGATTTGAAAGAAATTAACTCCATAATGGTTATATAAGAAAAATATGGTCCTAGTTTGAGGGATTCTTGTACACTCCCAACTTTGGAGTTTGGACCACCATTGCATTTATTCTAGTCCAACATAGCCAAAGCTCAAACTCTCTTCTAATAATCAAATAGAAATTAAAGAGGTTGATGATCATTGCTAATACATACCTAGCAAAGTCTGAATAAAGAGATCCATGGTAGGAAAAACCTTCCGAACTGATATCATGCAAATATATCAGATTCAGGATTCCATATCTGGAGAAGCCGATCATAAAACGAGCAAGTAGCAATAACAGTGTTCTTCTTCTTGCCTTCTTGAGATGAATCTCCTCTTTGCCAGTCTGCTCCATAAGCAAGTGAACCATGCTTTTTGTAAGTTTCGATTACTTCAGTACTATCATTTTTAACCTTAACAATTGAAAACCCATTGTGCATACAAGCTGCTAAAACAAGGTCATCAACAAAGGGATGGTGTTTGATTCTCCACACTCCTCCGCCCAAACAAATTGAAGTTTCATTCACGGGTCTCGAGATTGATCTTATATCCCACACTCTCAGGTTCTCATCGTAGCTGCCAGTGAGTAATTTATATGGGTTGTTGGGGCTTTTGGAAATACAACAAACACCCATTTTATGGACCTTGGAGTTGTGAAATGCTGACGTGAATGGACTATCTCGCATATCCCAGCAACTAAATTTGCAATCATCTGAGCCAGTGTATACCAAGTGTGGCTGGTGGATGTCGAAACATGTTGTCCAAAGCTCAAAATCATGAGCTTTCCATTCTTCTTGTACTTCCAAACGGGATTCCGATACAGAAAGAATGGAGACGGAACCGTCAGAAAGCCCTACTGAGATGGAAGTGGCTGAGAGGTTCCAGTCTAGGCAAAGGCACATTGAGGAGCTGACTTTTTCACCATTTATCTCCCTCAAATGGCCGCCTGCCCCAAGAAGACATTGCAGACCTTAATCAGAGGAGCAATCCTGCACCCCGATTGTTCATGGTAGCAAAATGAACAATCGGATTGGAAATTTTTTGGTCTTACCGAAATGATGCAATTTTTTGCAAGGAAATGCTAAGTTGCCCTTTGGTAGATCATGGTAGCAAAATTTTTCTGCTAGACTCTGGTCTACCACTCTGACATTAAGTTTGACACTTGCTAGATTGCAGTCTAGCAACTAGGCACTAAGTTTACCAGAAATTTTTTAAATAAAAGGGTAACTTAGTCTTTTCCCCTATCGAAAATTCCAACTACCGTTAGAAACAAACTTCGGGTCCAAATTTCATTTTTTCTCTTGGTCTACCTGTGGAAATTTCTCAATAAGCTAAGGCATCGTACAACAATAAAACTTTGGTTACTAAACATATAGAAATTTGAAAATAAAAAACTCTAATACCATTTTAAATGATATTATTTTTAGTATTTGCATGTCCATTCTCTTGTATTTCCCATTCAGTAAGACTCAAAGCTTTACGTGTCCATACCTCGAGCTCCATCTTCATCAGAACAGCCCCCAAGAGCATGGACTCTAACATAACCATCAGCATCCGCTTGAGCAAGCAGAGGACTCATAGTTCCTCCGACGGGGCTCCACTTTATGTCAAATATCCCTGCAGTACCCACATGATGAAACAACTCCAGGCTGCCAACGTCAGCATCAACAGTGAAGAGTGATATGCTTCCGGATCGACTCGGGCAATCACCTTCTTGCAGCGTGTACGTCGAAGCAGCCAGAACATGGTGGAATGAATTGTGCATACAAAACTCTACGGCATCAGCATTGCCGTCTAGAACGCATTTCTCCACATCCATACCTCAATTTAAAGAAAATAAAAAAAATCTTTCAGGAAAAAAGTAAGAAAGTTGTTAGTCAGGAATTTTGTCGAACAGCTTATGGGAGTGCTTTGAAGTAAAAGTTTAAATTCTATGATCAATGAGAAACTATAAATCCCAAGAATATGCTTTAATTAGGGAATGTAAGCTTGTATTAAAAGAATTTAATAAATTAAAAACTAGAAGATGGAGTAGAGGAGAAGATTTCATACCGTTATGTTGGAGGGAAACTGATTTTTTTAACTGAAAACACTGAGCTTGTTCTATAGGGTAAAATGCAATAAACACTCCAATTTTAAGTTTATGCAAAACATACCCCTGTAATTTATAATTGATTATTTAAATACTTATACTTTTTAAAAATCTACAAAATATATCTCTATATTTTATAATTTACCGTTTATTAGAAACTGATAGAGGGACCTGGTCCCTCCTTAAAAAACAAGACAAAAAGAAAAAGAAACTAGTCGCAATTTGGCTTTTGAGAAAGTGAAGGAAGAAAATTGGAATTCTAAAAACTTGAGTATGGCTTCTCTAAATTACAACAGCAAAAGAAATTGCGAAAAAACGAATTCGTCAAAAACGAAAATCCATTCTAATATCCATATGCCCCAACCAGCACGATCTTCCGATTCAGTTCCCCTCAACACTTTCCTAGATTTCTCGGTGACCAAACAGAAGCAGAAAAGGAAAACGAGCAAAGAAAAATCACAACACATAATTCTCTCTCCAACTCCGCCTTCTCCACTTCAATTAATCAAAGAAATCAGTTCTTTAATATATTTTCTTCTTCCACAAACCGATTAAGATACTAAAAGTAAACTAAAACCAATCCAAACGATTGCAAACAAAAAAAAATCACTAATTATGACAAACTTAAAAAATGAAGAATATGAAGAAGAAGAAGAGTCACTGACCTTACACGAATACAGGTCGGCGTCTGTGGCACTGGAATTCAAAATTCAAAAGAAGGAAAGTACAACTCACATCAGTGCTTGAACAGGCGACCCTCTCTCTCCTTCGAGCTGAAGGATTTCTCTAAGTGGGTTACTGTTTCTGGTCTCTCCGTTTAAACATGAACGTGAGAGAGGAGAAGAGTATATTTTGCAGATTTTTAGAAATGATTCGATTATAAAAAGAAAAATTGTAAGATTCATCGATAATTCTACATAAATATTTTTTTTAACATTATACATACGGCCTTTTTTTTATAAGTGACGTTGCTCTTAAAATTTTTTTCCTTTCCGCCATCATCTTTTCCACATAGTTTCGGTTTCTAGGTCTTTGAACAACAGTCATGTCTTCCCCAAAGAATTTCCGTTAATTCATGCTCGCCGCCGCCTGCTCGTCACCTTTCTGTCTCTATTTTCCTTGTTGCGTGTTGCCGGTCGGACCTCCCTCCCTCCTTCCTATTCTTCTTTGAGTTTTTAGAAATTTATTTGTAAAATTAACTATTAGTGCGTTGTTAGGGTTAAAATTGATTGTTTGTACAGAAGCTAATGTGTTGTTAATATTTCGTTCTTAGATCTAAATCTTTTTTCTGATTATTTATTGAATTTGAGACTTTTATAATCTTTTTCGCGTGAGTTTTCTGATTTTTTGCATGATTTTCTTTGGTTTCTTGATGAATCTTGTACTTTTTTTTGAAAAATTGCAAGACGTTGTGGTATGAAAATTAGATACCATATGTATTTAATTTATATATTATACGCATAACTTTTTTTTCAACGTGTCACCCCGCTACAGTACGTGCGTTTTTGGCCTTTTTCATTAAAGGCTTAATGGTAAATGATTACTCATCCTCCTCCTTTTCTTATTAAAAGCTAATCATTCCTGTCATTAAAAATTAAAATAAAAAGACATTTTACTACAAGAATGACTCATTCTCGTAGTTCTTCCGTTATAAAATACAGAAACAAGTATTTATTATATATTTGCAATCTTGCACCGTTTATTTGCAAGCTTGTTTGCTCTTAAAGCCCAATTGAAACATGGGTAGATGATCGAGAAATTATAAGGCTTTCTACGCTTATAGAGTATAATAATGTTCATAAATAGATAACTTTTGAAAAAAATAAAAAATTATCACAAATATAAAAACTTCATAAATAGCCAATTGACACAATTTAAAAAATATAGACATTCACACGCAAGAAACATTTCCACCCCGTGCACTGCTTGCTTTAATTTTTAATACTTTATATTATATATATTATATGTATGTATGATTTCATAGTATATTTTATATCTACAGTTATATTGCGTAAACTTTGTGGATGAAAATTCAAAACTCCGTTGGCGCGTGTGGAGAACGAATTTTGGCGTTGAATTTTCATTTCTTTTTGCCGTTAAGATGGTTATTATTTATTTTTGTGTTATCTTTGGCCATTTTTTTTTATTTTTTTTCATAAAAATGGTATATTCTTGTTATTCACCCAAAAGAGGATATAGACTTGGCTCATTTAGGAAAATAGTCAGTTTTTGAAAAATAAGTAAGAGAATGACAAAAAAATTGTATTTGTAAGAATGACTGATTTTTTTAGCTCTAAATTTTTTTGATAAAATTGGAAAAACTTTATATACAGGTGTACTATAGTATATAAAAATATATCATGATATATATTTGCGTATTATAGTATATAAAAATATACCATAGTATATATTATGTACCATAATATATTTTAATATACCATTAATAATCGTAGTATATTTTTATATATCATATGTGGTATACTATGGTATATTTATATACCATATTATATTCTAATAATATTTAATATATTTTTATTTATCATCAGTGATAATCAGACATCATACCAGTATCATACCCCTTACCACACTCATGTTGGGCGTAGTGTTCTCAAAGCATGCGTTTTGACATTTTAATATGAAATTTAATGGATTTACATTTTTCTTATAATTTTTCTTTTAAATTATTGTTGAATAATTTATATAAATATTTGAAAATCTCATATTCATTAATGAGATTATGATCTTATATAAGTACAAAATGATTAAAGATCATAGATAATGAATAAAATTTGTGAGCAACATATTAAAGTATGAAATCTTTAATGAATAGTTGCTAATACAGTTCACTAAGCATTATGAATGCATGTAATCTAGATCTGGATCATTGATATAGATAGATATATTAATGAAAATATTTTATATAATAAAATTATATATGACATGATCAATGTGAATTAATATCTTTCTTAACTTGCCGTTTTTCATAAGGATTTAATACACATCAATCTAGTGACATGGATGTGCCTTGACCTAGAAAATTTAGTTGTTTTGGAGATTCAGTGATATAGATATGCCTTGACCTAGAATATATATATATATATATATATATATA